>BMAT01002420.1:365643-384097 GCA_019649035.1 Elysia marginata | reverse complement strand
AGGAAAGTAATCGAATGAATTTTGTACGCTCTGCTTTACCTATACCGCGAATTTTCCTTTTTTGGGGGAAGTAGTACTAGAAGTTTTTCTCCTTTTGAAAAATATCTTAGATATACGTGCATATCATAATAGTATTTATTATTTGCAGCATTTTTTCAACATTCTTAGATGCTATAAGATTAATTTGTCTTTTTTATAAACAGTTTGTCCGTTTTTGTTTTGAAGCATAGGAATAAGCATTAAAATAATAAGGTTTAAAAACGGAGTTTTAAAGTAAAGGCCTGCATTACATTTACAGCTTCCCAGATTCTAGTTTCGGTTTCTATCCCGAAGTCCCGAACTTTCTTCTCTCCAGTATTTTCCAAGCCGACGCCCTACGTTCAATCACTTTGTTGATCTAGCAAGACTCTTGTTCTACATCCAATAGAATGTAAGACACTCGCTCGGAGATCAGAAGGTGCGTGGTTCGATCCCCGGCCAAGTCAAACCAAGGACTCTAAAATTGGTATTAGCAACTGATCCTCCTAGTGTCTGGCATTACGGATTTAGTTCTAGAGTCTTAGAAGTCTGGTTGGCCCGGTGTCAGGATAATGTGACTGGGTGTGGTGTATGTAAGTGCTCCTTACATCACTGTGTAGCAGCACATTTTCAATTGTCCCAAGCGCTGTCTCTGACATAACCTTGTAGTTGAAAATAGACGTTAAAATTGAAACAACCAACCAACCAAAAGCCAAAGACGACTGGCTGCTTGTCTTATTAAACAGAGGCGTCCCTCTTGAACAACTGCGGTCCCTAAAATCTAGAGACTTTGTAAGAACAATCAGAATATATTGAGGTCGATTATAATTTGAAAATAATAAATCCATTCAATAATCCACAAATTGAAGCTATATATCAATATTTCTATCAACCTAGCAAAGTCTCTAGGGATCGCAGTCGTTCAAGGGTGCTGACTCCACAGTGACTAACCTGAGGCTAAGCTGCACCAGCTTAGTTTCATAGTCCAGTCCATAGGGCCTTCACAAAGTATTAAAGGCCAGAAGTCTGCTAATACTTAAACTTTAAACTGTCACAGTTCTCTTCATTTCATCAAGCCTCTGCCTCAAGGCCAAATTCTCAGGACCAAGAAACTTAACCAGGCCATCTGAGCCTTAGCCTAAGCCATGCTGCCTCTCATTATGATTGATATCCGATTTTTGCATGTGTAAACCATTATCTAATGTGCTTGAATTTCTTTATTTCCCTTCTTTAAGATTATAAGAAGAAAGAAACTCACGCTACAAGTCAGTGTAGCATTCAATGATTTGTTCTTTTTGATACACTGAATTTAGGATACTCATATTGATGAAGATATAACATTAGATTTTGTTCATGAATACAGACAAATGATAATCACAGTATATTTTTATTCTCACATTCAAAGAAAAATTCAACAAAACCTACAGTTTTGGAAAAAATTGAGAGATGGCATCAAGTGGCTCATCAGCAAAACAACGGAGGACTGCTGAACACTGGCTGAGAGTGGTAGAAAAAGTCAGAGGAAGTTTATCAAGTGGCAATGTTCACAAGCTCTTTGAAGATGATTACTTTATCTTTGAACTAATCAAGGTATTCAGCAATTGGTGCAAATTCAGTAATGAAAGACTTGCACTGACTTTGACATGAATGAATCAAGTAAAAAAAAATCTTAATGTTACTTGTTACTCACTTTACTGTTAGACAAGTTTTCCACTTTACTGCAACTTTGAACAAAAATATCAATTGCCACTTATTGTGAGGCTTATGTTTGATAAATAACTTCATGGCCATTGCTACTGAATAGCAGTAAGATTTCTTAAGTGGTAAAAGTTCCATAAACATATATAAATTAGTTATAAACATATAAATTAGTCTGAAATATCTTAGCTGAACTGAAAAGTTTTATTAAAGATTTACAACTTGTTACTGATGAAAATGGAATAAATTTAAAATCTTTATAAACAAACCTTCCCAAAGGAATTTAGCTAAAGAACCAAATTAAAACTAAAAGAATTGCAAAAGAGGCTGATCCTTAAAGGGCATGCATTCATCTTGTTTTAGCATTTTTTTTTAAAAATTGAATATAATTGTAATTTATTTCAACTGACAATGCTTTTGATCCAGCTCCTGTATCAAGACAGTGTGGAAGCAAGCGTCAAAATAGAAATTTTATCTGTGATTGAACAATATGGAAGTGGAGTCTTGCCAACTAACAGGTACAATTATTATAAAACTCAAAGCAAAATTACAACTAAGAACATCAATATTTTGCATTATTTAGTCTGGAAATTCACACAATTTGGATGTCTGAAAGAGTTTGATAGCTTTTTCTTGGACGAAGCATGTTAACAATTAAAGATTGTTTGAACAGTTGACAGAATAATCCCAAAAGTTATGTAAGCAAAAAAGCACCATGACCAATTGAGTGGGTAAGAGAAATAAATATGAGCGACACGCTTAAATAATCAGACATGCCATTCCCCCATTATTTGGATCCATATTAATTTCTTTAACCCTTGAGGTGTCGAATGTTAATTTTTGTGTCATAATCTCCATTAGATTCTAAAAGTTCTAAAATTAAATTCCCATTTATACGCCAATTCAATTGGCCGGCTGACACTTCGTAGGTTAATTAATGTGTATTCATGTGTTTGTTTTACTTAACAAATATGTTTATAAGTCTCGCATTCTGTCCAAATGAGTCGTAAGTCGGAAGGCCTAGTTTTGAGATATAGGCTTTCAAATTTAAGTGGGTGGTCATAAGTCAATTTCTTTTTATTTCAGATATTGGCAGTAAAACAATTTTCAAACAGTTTTCAACACCTGATTGGTTTTGATATTCATGTTTTATGTGTTTGATTTTAATTGGTATGGTTGCTTAGGCCTCTACACATGTATAGCTGTCAAAACTTTAAATGCAATTTTCTTCCCTTTCAGCAATTTCACAAGTCCTAACCCTGCCGACTTAAAGTACTTCAAATGGATATAACTTCATACAGAAACATGATGGAGCTTTACTGTTTGTTTTATTTGAAAATAGAGCAAATAAGCTTTTCTGTAATACCAATATCTGACTACCTTCCAATTTCGACTTAAGACTCATTTGGACTGGCTGAGAGACATAAATACAGATTTTTTTTATTTATTTACAAAAAAGTGAATCAGTATCACTGAATAATAATCTTAAGTCTTTGTCTAAGGAGGAAGAGTCTCAGTGTAAAAAAAATTTTTTTCAGTGTGGACCAGTCCGTCTCAGCCTTACTTGATGTCTTCCGCAATATATACTCTGGGCAAGGACAGACCTCAGTGGCTGCACAGTTGCTTATTACAATTACAACAATATTTATCGAAAATGAGGAACTGTTGGTATGCTATTCAAAACATTTTTATTGACAGTTGAGATTCAAAAGGCTCCAGTCCAGGCACAATTTTACAAGAACATGTACCAAACAAACCATTAAATAATAAATTTGTAATGTTTAGCCTACCTGGGAAGTAAGCATCTCATGGTGAAAATCTGTATGCAGCGGACATTCGCAAATACAACTTTTTAAAGTACATTAATTGGAGATATTTGCATGTCTGCTCTTGATTATGGTATCATTTTGTTCTAAAAATAGCAGCACATTAATTAAGAAAAATTATTAGCTGCTTTCTTAATTACTTTAATTTCACCTATAAAAGTTTCCATCTTATGTGTTTCAGTGGACTCTTTACGGGCACTGTCATTTCCATCTCATTCCATATGGCTCTTTTTGGTATTTTCAGATGGTTCTAACCATTTCAGTCTTCTTTATCTTGCCTTAAAGTTTGTGCATTTTGCATCTGACCTTTTTCGTCACTTTCAACTGTATCTCTCCGTCTCACCCATTTGAATTTTTTTCGCTCTCATTTCTCCTATTCTACAAATGTTTATTTCCTGGACATAGCCTTTGTTTTGTTCACAAATAAAAGCTCTTGCTTTTCCATAACTATATGTATGTTACTGCTCAAATTTATCGCCTCACTCTTGTCATTACTGATTGAACTATAACACTTATATCTTATTTTCACATCGTTTCATTCTTATTTAAAGCATTGGTACAATAACATTTTAAAGTTACTTTTTAATATAAAAGCTTTGATTACTGTAACTAATTTAATTTGATAATTGTGTATGATTTCACCTTACAAAAAACTATGTATGGTTTCACCATACAAAAAACTATGTATGATTTCACCATACAAAAAACTATGTATGAT
The DNA here is from genome assembly GCA_019649035.1 of Elysia marginata. Taxonomy (NCBI): domain Eukaryota; kingdom Metazoa; phylum Mollusca; class Gastropoda; family Plakobranchidae; genus Elysia; species Elysia marginata. The sequence continues at coordinate 379,837 of BMAT01002420.1, read as the reverse complement.
TTTACAATTTACCGTACAAAAAACTATGTATGATTTCACCATACAAAAGATTCATTAAAGTCATTGCTTTCCCTGCTTGTAGGAGACCAGTCTGTGCTCCATGTTCACATCTCAGCTTGTGGATTTGATAAACAAAGTGAACCATATTGCCTCAAGACGACTCAGAAGCTGTGCCTGCCAGTGCCTTGTTCAGCTGGAAACAATGAAGCCTGTAAGTGTACACAATATCTTTTTCCTGAATATGTATTCTTTCAACCAGATATTGATCTGCAGTGATCTGCAAACGAAGGACAAGTAATTTTTTGCCTTTGTACTGAAAAAGTGTGCTCTGTAAATATTTTATTTTTTATCCTAACCTCATGTGTTTGCAAAAGACATTTTCCATATTGAATTTAAATTTTCATAGAGTACATGTATCATATTTTGATTAATCATTTCCTCTCAGGGTTTGTTGTGGAAATGGCATGAGGTGTTCATAAAACTGGTGAAAGAAGAGAGGACTGATGTTGGTCAAGACTACATGTACCTTCTTATTGCTGTGACAAGCTACGTAAACCAGTGAGAATTGTTTAGATTGTCTATGATTTTACAACTGGTATACTATATCTATTTGAAGTAAACTTTCTCAAATTTTGAATTAAAAAAGTTATAACTTATGACACTATGTTTTTGTTTTTTAATACATTAATAGTAATGAAAAAAACAAATTTACAGCTCATCACTCTGTGAAACAGCAGGAAATGAATACAAACCCTAGATTTATAACTTTAAAGACTTATGGCGTTATTTGCCATGCTCAGTTACAAAAATAATATACAAATGAGATTTAAACAAAGATAGTGGAAGATTTCAGGTTTCAAAGACAAGATTTAACAAAAGCAGAGTGGGATTATTCACTGCATATTTGCTTTCTTAAATGTATGTATTGCGCAAAAGACTTAAGCCCTAGATGTAAAACTTTTATCTTTTTGGATCCTTATTTACTTTGTTTGTCGTGGCGGAGTGGTTAGCGCGTCGGACTCGAGATCTGAAGGTCACGGGTTCGATTCCCGACCATGCCATGTTACAATTGCCTTGGGAAAGCAATTTACCCTAACTTTCCCCAGTCCACCAAAATGGGAACCCAGCTACAGGCTTCAAATGCACTGGGGCATTAGTGGCGCTGCTCTGTGGCGACACAGTTACGCTGAATAACGACGAGAAATTTCTCGAAAGGGATAAATATAGATTATAAAAATTAAAAAAATTTTTTAAAAAATCTGATGGATCAGTGAACTATGATGACTCTTTTTTGTCTTGCTTATCTTAAAATTTCAAGCTTGACCCATTTTTAAAAATGCAAAATAAGTTATTTTTGTAATTACTTTGCAGTTTACAGTGGAAACATTGTTTTCTACACTTCATTTTCCGAATCATTTAAATCTTAGACAAAAAAACAAAAACCGAAAAACTAAAGGAAAAAAAACAACAATAAAATAGGGCTAGTAAACTCACTTTCATGCCTTTGCTATATCGCCTAAGAATTGCTTTGAATGCACTCACATTTTGATTAGATCAACTACAGACTCCTTAAAAATGATATAGTATCTGTGAATTATTAGTATCAAAACTGATGTTTACACCAGAGTACCAGTAATGTTGTTAGCATGAAAGTCATAAATAAAAAACATGGCTAAACGATATGTTTCTCAACAAAGTTCAAATGAGCCAAATTCGAATTTGAGAAAATGCCTGGCAAAAGCTAGTTTACTCCACCTTTTCTCTATATTTCAATTCAAAAAAAGTTATGATACTTTTTCACGAAATTTTTATAATTCCATACAATTTGTAATGAAGAACAGAAAAAGTTTTTTTTTTCCTCTAAATATCAAACCCTAGTAATGTGGAAATTGCAACAACTGATGGACTAAGACTGGTTTCAAGACATTTATGTGTATTCCTATTCAATTAAACATTTGAACATACTAAACGTAACTAAAAAGGTATGCATCTTTTTTTAATCAAGAAATATTTTCATTTCAGGGTGGAAAACACAGGACAACAAAACGTGCAAACCGAGCAGGTAAGTAATCATTTCAGTAATATACTTTAAAGTTCTACTCCTTTTAGCTGAGTATGATAAGTGTTTCCAGGTTTTTAGCTTTTTAACATGTAAATAGTCATCATCATCTTATTCTTTTCCACCCAGTATCTGGGTATAGGCCCCAAGCAACGTACTTACACTCCCTTCTATCCTGGGCTTTTCCATGAACTTCTTTCCAAGAAAGTCCACTTCTTTTCAGACCCTCCTTAATCAGCCTCTGCCTCATGATGTACCTCTTGTCCTTTGTCCCTGAGGATTCCACTGTAGCAAGTGCCATGTGCTGCTTGTTGGTTTCCCTCATAGTGTGTCCTATCCATCTCCATCTGTGCATACCTATCTCCTCTGAAATAGCTCTTTGTCCTGTTCTCTCCCATAGAATTTCGTTTCTGATAGTGTTTGGATATGAAACTTTCAAGATTTTCCTTAGACATGTGTTTATAATTGTAAAGGTCTGTAGCTTTTTAATATGTCTGTTAGTGAGGCTCCAGTCGCACTTATTTTTTTATTGGAGTGAAATATTCTATTTAAATTTATAAAGAAATCATATAAAGAGTACATGTTACTGAGGTCTTGTGCCTGACTTTATGTCATTGATGCTTGTGGTCAGTGCATAGGTGATGCCCATGTTTGCACTCACATGCTGACAATAAGAAAACTGCAGAGGAGTTACTCTGCTGTTAGAAGCAGAGTGTGGCCTTTTTATGCTGGTGGTAGAGATATAAAAGCCACCTATATATGTATTTTAGGGTGCCTATGCAGTATTTGTATTGTTTGTTGAAATGGTCTTATATCATGTTCTAATACCTGCAGACCTACATGAATATTTAGGATCTGAAATTCGTAAATGGCCGTACTGCATAAATTGAATGGATGAGAAACCCTGTCAAATGTAGATCTAGTCCTACATATTTGGGAAATTGCAATTTATTGTAAATCATTCAAGTGGCTATGTAGCCTAATTTAAAAAATATAAATCATCTCTCATACAATGACTTTTTTTACTTTGTTAAACTTAAAAAACTATTCTTTAAAAATCGTTGTGAAAGGCCTTAAAATGTCTTTATTTTGAGCTTTTCACACCCTTTTGACCTCCTCAAAATGATTTATCATTATTCTGGCTAGGGTTTAACCTGAACCTTAGTTGTAATACATTTGATAAAACACAATGTGATTGTATTTAATTTATAGCTAGAGAATTAGAATGTAATAGTACTCTGTAGATTAACCCACCATCTGTATTGTGTTTTTTTCATTTCCGTTATTTTATTTCAAATTAGGTAATTGAGATATTAAATAAAAAATTAAATCAATTATGAAATTTCCTTTTTTCTAACTGGAGTCTATGTGCCTTTAACCCACTCATTTTTTTGACAATTAATAATCTCAACCTATTGAAAAACTATCCTGTTGGTGGGTTGGTGGTCCTGGAACTTGGGCACTGGTCCTTGAAAAGTCTTGGAAAAGTACCTGAATTTCTTTCTTGGCAAAATGCAGGAGCCCTGTTGAATTTCTCTGTGTCCCTGTCTCTTTGTGCACCAGCTTTTGTTCAGTTCTTTTGCAAATGTACTCATTTCTTTAATTTTTTTTATTCTTGCCATTTAAGTCCTTAGAATTATCCTCTAAGGATATGTTGTTGAAGATTTAGACTTTCTTTAATGTACCAGCAGTGGCTTTACAAGTTTCATTACTGTATTTGACTTTTGAGTTGAAGAGTCTGGCCTTGTTCTTGCGACCAGTAAGAATGAGTTAGATGTTGGAAAATTTAATTTGAAGAAACGCCTATAAAGTAAATATATTTCCCTTTTTTACTTTGTTTTAACCTTTTCACATGGCACAAGTTACACCCCTTCTATTCCCTCTGAACACTGGATTCTGCAGGTGACTATTCTCAGTAAAAAAAACAAGCAGATTTTGAGACTCCTTTGTTGCTGAAATTCAGCGGTTTCTCTGAGTGTGCGGTTTGGTGCGAAGGGGTGTTTGAACTACCGCACTCTTGGCGTACGGGTTGGTGTGAAAAGGTGTTTCAACTACTGCACTCCTTGCGTGTAGGTTGGTGCGAAGGGGTGTTTGAACTACCGCACTCCTGACGTGCACAGTGACGTGAAACATTGTAACTAGACCAGCACCCCCAGCGTTCGGGGTGATGTAAAAAGGTTAAATCAAAAGAAGTGCTGATAACAAACACCTTCTTCCAAAACTGTTATAATTTCATCAAGTTTTCAACATTTGGAAGCTCATCCAAGTGCATTGTTACAATATTAAAGGCATTGGTCATGAAGTATACATTTGATTTCTAAGATCCCCTTCAGTAGTATAAGTGCTTTTTTTTCTGTTTGTGTCCTGATGCCATCTGTCATAAGAATAATTTCACTTTTTTTTGTCATTAATTTTGTTAAGAATTGTACAGGTATTGGAAAAAGTAAATTTGATGATATGAAAATCAGCTTTCAGGTAGTTGAAATTGAAAAATAACGTTGTATTTTTGTTTTGTAAGAATTTTACCTCTTTATGATCATGCATATTCCAGGGTAATCCAGAGGGAAAGGAACTGCTGCCAGTAGTTTCATACATCATGGACAACGTTTTCTATCTCTCTCCTCCTGGGCTGTCAGCCATAGCTTGTCACATTGTGGCTATTTTGAAAAGATGTCCAGGCATTCCAGCGACAGTAAGAGAAGTGTATTTGTATGTTATAAGAAAGTAAAGAGCATTTTTTATAGCGCCTAATCCATTAATCTGCTTTAGGCGTTTTACATGGCTTTTCCAACAGGCCTTTACCAATTAAATTACCTTCTGAACTTACAGAGGAGCAGCAAATAAAGTGTATCACTCTAACATCGTACAAAGATCTTTCATTGCCTGTAGTCGGGTACTCCTTTAACACATGAGAAAGGTGAAGAAATGTGTGTAAATATCTTTTCTCAAGGACTACATGTTGACCGGCCGAAAACAGGACTTGAACCCCGGACCTCTCTGTTTAAAAGCCAAGTGTCTACAAGACCAGAACACCATTTGCAATGTAATATTAATTATTGAAAATAAAAAAATTAAAAAAGTTAGTGTGTAGTTTAAGCTTTTCCCTATACAATACTATTATAATTTTATCATCTATTTTTTTTTTAATTTTGAAAATTGGGAAAAAAGAAAGATGTATTACTCTTTAACTCTAGAATTAAGCATTGCCGTGTGAAATAAAAACAACAATTGAAAATAAAAGTAAGAAAAGTTACAAAACATTTTTGTTATATATGATAAATTATATAACATGAAAAAAAGCTGTGCCAAATCAGCTGAAAATTTTCCAACAATGTCATTACACCAATGAAAAAGGTCAGAAACCTAATATTAGCAGTTTAAAGTTAATTTTAATTGGTTTCGTTTAACTTCTTGTAACCATTTTTTTTCAAGGTTTTCAAGCCACTAGTGCTGCAGTGTTTATCTTCCTTGGACCCCTGCATTATTTCTTTAATGCTTTTTATAGAGGTAAGGTCAATGACAATAAAATGAATGTCAATCTAGCTTAGCTTCCAAATTGAAGAAAAAAATATATGTTATTCTCAGCTAAAAGGGGAAAAAATTTAAAGTAACAACAACTTAACAAGGATTTTGAAGGCCCAATGTCATTATACATTGCTGGTTTTACAATTCATGCTAGATTCAAATAATTATGAGTTGGGAAGTACAGCATAAACTTGCCTCATGAATTGCACATAAGATAACTCAGCCTTTCAGAAAAATAAGAAAAACTAAATAAGATTTGTTATCATCAAGTGATTGCATATATTGTAAGATTTCTGAAGCATAAGTAAACTCACAAATAAATAAAGTTTTTTTTTAGTTATGGTACAGCTTATGCATTTTACTTTCACAACTTTTATTTGCATTGGAATTATTTTGAATCAATATCATTAATCCAGGCTGAAATGTTATTGCTAACATCATTTTTTCAAGAAGAGCAGACAAAAACTAGTGATGATCACTGAGGAGAGAGTTTGTAATTGTTTGTAATTATGGCCTTTACAGTCTTTCAAACAGTGTTGAGAGAAATTTTTAAAGGGTATGGCTAGCCATCCTTTCCTCAACTTATCATTAAAAAAAAAAAAGGAATTTTAATAGGTTTTGTATTTTAGGATATTTGGGTATGATTTTTTTTTGTTTTTATGAAGGGAGAGTTTCATCGTGAAATCATATCTGAAGCTGAAGAGAGAATCCTTGTGCAGAGATCTCTACAGTTTCTAAAAAACGCCAATATCAACACAAATACTCGTCTCTTTATTGCTCATTGGTTGATTGGATACATCAATAAGGTTTGATTTCCGTTATTTAAGTTATTCTCTATCCTCCTCATTCATAGCGAAAAGCACTGAAATTTTTAACATTGTATATTTTCAAAATAGTTCATATGTGAGAGCATCCCAGGCTATTATTGCAACTTTGTCAAAATTATTAGCATTGGAAAGCAACAGAGCCACTCTTATAGAAGGAATTTATTGTAGGCACAAACTGTGTTCAATACCATCTCCTATGTTTTCATAACATAACTTGAAATTCAAGATATTGCCAAAGTACATGCACAGTTCTATTTGGACATTAAGACCAGAGAGAAATAAAAAACTCCAAAAATTTTAAGTGTAAGAGGAACATAAATTCAAATGCATTAGACTGTCAAGAGATAATCAACCAATTTTTTTAATAATATTAGTGGCTGTTCTTATGATGCTGCGATTTTTCTCTAACCTGATCCAGATGCCCCTACATTTTATTGTTCTGTTCTAATTATTTATGATTTTGACCCATATCTTACTAGCTAATATCAGATGTCTAGTTAGCTCAATATTACTCATGTTCAATGTGAAAAGAAAACCCAACAAATCTTATATTGTTGATACATTGTCGAACAAAAAGGCTTGATAATGATGTGAGCCAGGTTCAAAGCACTGTTTCTTTAATCTAGCCACCGCTACCAAAGTTGAGGAGAGTGGCATTTTTACACAAACAATCTTTTGAAGTAATTTTGATTGTTAAATTTGATCAACAAACCCTTCTATTTTTTTAAATTCATATAGGAAGAAATCAAAACAAGACTAATTGAATTATCATGTAACTCAATGTCGCTGTTGCAACACACCTCTGTGGATGTACATTTTGCCAACGCCCATGCCCTTTAATATTTATTGTTTTCAGATTATCAAGCAATGTTTATTGGCAAACTAGACCGAAACATAGAGCAACTTATTTAGCCTTTCAGTACCTCTTGATTTCAATGTTCTTCTGTTTTAATATTACTTGATTACCAAATTTGGTGTGGACAAGGAAATTATCTTATAATAAAGTATTTTATGTTTTTTTCCTGTTTTATCAGAGCTATCCTCCTGCATCAGCCACATCACTGAAAAAAGCCATCCTGCCAAATGTGTTTGACCCAATTGATGTTCACACTTGCAAGTTAGACTTTGCTGTAAAGTGTTGTGGACAAGGGTCAGACAATGGTTAGTCTCTAGACAAATTCAGTGAATTTTTCTATGCAACATTGGTTTACTTCATACCTTCTAGAAACAATGAACAATACTTTTTTTTAAAAACAAGGTAAGCCCCTTTTGTCTCAATCGATGCTGGAGCCTATATTTTTTTCATAGTTCTCTCATGTATGAATTTAGATTTCTCTTTTTGGAAAAGCCAATATGTTTTGTGAATTCTTAGTCTGCTTTAATATTTTATATAATTCACCGTAAATATATGGCTATTGCCTGTGTTTCATAGAGAAAGAAGAATCCAATTTAGCAAACATTTCTTATCCCATTTAACATTCCTTTCTAATAAAAAAAAATTGATTTGAAGTTGTTTAAATTCAATTTTACAAAAGAATAAATGATTTTTTATTCAAAATTCAATCTTTTCATACTGACATAGAGGCCTAGTCATGCATCACTAAGTAAATTCATTTTACCACCTAATGTCTTTATAAAATCAACCTCATGGACTGGGACTCGTAACATTTTATTTTTTACATTTCTTTGAGGCAGACTTAACTACAGAGCTGCACTACCTCACCCAATTAGCAGAGACAACAGGCAGCGTGCGCATCACATGTGCACTGTATCATGTTTTGTTCTCACATGTCACCCAAAACAGTTCGGAAGCTATTGGCAACTTGGTCTTGAGGTATGGTATTAGACAAGAAGCAGTTTTGACTATGTTATTTAGCACAACTAGCAGGGGAAAAAGGTTCAGGAATCAGGTGAAAATTCTTTTTTAATATAGGATAAATGAATTGGGAGTCAACAGCAAAATAAACAAAAACTCATGTCGTGCGAAATTGGAAACAGGCTTCATGTAGGCCTAATATGTTTCTGGAAAACTTGTTTTTTTTGTATTTGTTATATATGCACACATGTTTTTACCACTTATGTAAGAAATTAATTTCCTGCTATGAAATATGCGTCTCACTTCCAGGGTGAAGGAGTCAGATTTCACAATTTTCACCTTTAGAGGCATTGCTGTTTCGAACAAGACATTGTTCTAAGCTCCCAAACATCAAAGGTTTTTCACAAAATTATCTATATTTTGTGGACAGATATACACACTTTTGTTAATTTAAAATATAGAGAGAAAGAGGAAAATTTGAACTTTAAAAGACGTTTTCTCAAAAAAGGAATTTCTGACTTTCGACTCATTTGCCCTGGATCCAAGACAAATTTGTGTTGAGATGGGTTTAGTGGTAGACACTTGGCTTTCCTATTCAAAGGTTTGGGATTTGAGCCCTAGCTTGACACATCGGAGCTTATTCCTTGGGAAAAGCTCTTTACACTTGTTTTTTCACCTGATCAAGAGTTAACCCTATGGACCCTACTTCCCTAAGTCTAATTTCACCCATCGTCTAAGCTTCTGAACTAAAATCAGCTGTGTTTCAATGTATCAGCTAGGTTTAGAATCTTCACTATTGCCATCTTCATCGCTTGCCTGACTTTCTTAATCACTCTCAGGATTATCTCCACAAAAATCCATTTCATAATTCGATCTCGAATCTAAAACATATGTGCTAAAACTTCACTAGCTGATCTACGCTGATATATATTAGCTTCACATGAAGCTGGTGGTTGTTAAACCGATCTTTTCATCCTTAAAACTCAACTGAAAAGTATCTATTTTCAATTATATAGGCGCAGCCAATGGCCTAGGAGTGTAAACAACTGTTATATGTCACATGACTGGGCTAAAAATTTTCATTGGTCATCTAAAAAAGGCATTACTAAGCCCTAGGTACAGAGCTTAGCAAAAAGACCTCAGGGTAGCACTTAGGGCAATTAGTGGTGTAGTGCTATGCGGCCGCAAGGTCACACTCAGATCCATAGGGTTAAGTTAGTACCCGGCAAATATCAATGAAAGACTTGGTCAGTATTCATAAATGATACACTCTAATTGCTGCTCCTCTGTTAGTTCAGAAAGTAATTTGATTGGTAATGGCTTGTTGGAGACACTAATCTTAAGCGCTTAGAGCATTTTAGTGGATTAGGAACTTTGCTTAAAAAAATACTCTTTATATTATTTGTATTAAATTTACTTGCAGTGAAATTTCATGAAACGAAAATGTCATGACTGGCTTGATATCTTTTGATGTAAAGATAAGCTTGGAAATATACACAAGTTATTATTCAACCAACTCATGGATACAATTTTTCAATTTTAAATATGATTTTTTAAAGTCCTCGGTTGCCATATAAGTAAAATGTTTTTTTTTTTCAATCCCTCCTAGCATTACCAAGACGCTGTTTCAAAATTTTCCCCACTTAATACCAGTAATTGTTGATTTTCTTCAAGCAGTGAAAACATCAGGATCTCATGGGTGAGTTTCACGTTTTGTTTTCTTGTCTCTTTGGTTCCTATTTTTAGAAGATATTGATATGTGTACTAATTCTAATACATTTTGTATCTACAATGTAATGTGCTTTTAAATGTATACATGTTTAGAATCAGTATAAATATCTTAAGCTGCATATCCATTACGATATATATATCTTAAAGTGTATATGCTCCAAACAATTTTTTAAACTTTTTAATACTTTTGTATTCGCATTGAGCAGATTTTTCAAATTCGGAAATGCGGTTTTATAAATGCAACAAATTGATTTTTATCATTATTATTATTGTATGTGTTTAAATTTGTGAAGTAATTATTAAAATTTTTTTTATCTCCGATATAAACCAGAGCTCTTTAGAATGTGTATAACCTTGATCATGTTCTTAGATCCTTCAAAGGTTTTGATGATCTGAAAGAAGTTTAATGATTTAATGAGCAGAATTTTTTTTCTTCTCACAATATGTTTTAAATGCCATTATTTATATACTCACGTTAGGAATTTCAGAAATCTTTGTTTGACACTATCTGCAAACTAACTCTCTTTATAAAATGGCTACGTTCATTTCAAAAGATAACAACTTCTTTTCTACATTTATTTTCCTCATTTTTAGGAAACTGCACTCTGAGATCCTCACACTTTTGCACGAAACAGTCCTATCACTGCCAATAAAATCTCTTCTGACCAACTATCATAACTATCTTCAAGTTTGGCTTCTATCTGCTCAAGACACCTCAATGCTGCAGCAGGTAAGGGTAATTTGTCTTGTATTCTTTTAGTTTGAATGCAGATTTAAAAAATGACTTTTTTTTCTCCTGCTGCTCATCCACTTAGTTTAAACTTTTAAAAGTTTTAAGGGCTTAAAGTTAAAAAAAACAACCCAACTGGTTCCTTTACTACTTAAAGTTTGATACTGCTTCAGCTGCTGTTGCCCCTATTATTCTGGTATTGATACTCAAATAAGATTAGTAGCAAAGTTTGGGCAATAATGTTAGACAGCTTTTTTAAAAGCAAAAAATTGCTATATGATATGCAAGGAATCAGATTGTCAATTGTGGTATCTTGATTTCAGAAATGTGTTATTTTCCATTTTTTTTCTTTTTATTAAGCTTCAGAATCTGAATGAAAACACAAATTTCAACAAGATTGACTCCATGAATAATGAAAATTCAGTGCCCCTTAATAGCACATTGTGTATGTTTATTCAAGCAAGAACACAGAGCCAGGATTTTCAGTTGTTGTCAGAAACGTTGAGTGGCATCCTTGGTTTAAAAGCCTGTGTAGATAATATAACTCAAGAGTTATCTGAGCTCTATCTCTTTGTCTAGCCTAGATTTTGAATCAAAGTGTGTTTTGTGTTGTTTTACAGAGACCTGTGAGAAGACTCCTTGACCTCGTTAAGGAAGCAGCAGCAAACGTAAAGGATGACTGGCATCTTGGCTGTATGGTCCTTAGTATCTGCAGAGCTATGATGCTTCATCATCACACTGACATCTTGTACTGGCGTAAGCATGTCAGCTTTAAAATGATTCGATAATGTCTTTAATTCAAGCCTGACCCAACTTTCATAATCACTTTTATCTCCCACATCATACTTGGGTTTACCCAAGGAAAAGTGTTTTTTATTTGTGTGGATTGTTTCACATATATGTGGATTTTTTTAGCTTTGAAATAATGCGATTTTATATATCATTTTTTGTACTGGCTACGATTAAGTACATTTTTAACTACTCAAACATGAGTTAATTCACCTAAGGAGAGATGAAGTTTTTTAAGGGGTTTGTGATCACCCCTGTATCTTTTCGAAGATTTTTGTCATTCATCTATCTGCTTATCAAAAGCTATAGATAATGAGGTGGAAGGTTTGAAAATCTTAAAAAAAAAAACCCAAACTCTTTGAATGTGTAACAAAATAGAAAACAAAAGTGTGTGTGGCTTTGCTTCGCTAACGAAGATCAAGGGGGCTGTCCATGTCTTTGATGGCAGGCCAGTTCATGGCTGATAAGACCAATACGGGCTCGGCAAATCCTTGAACAGTGCCTGCAGGGGTGGGGTGTTGGTGTTTGGGTAGGGTTGTTCCTTCTCAGCCGCTTGTTGTTTGCTGCCGTTATCCTTTCCTCCTCAAATTTAGTGGTAGCTTCTTGGATTCTGCAGCTCCAGGCGCTCCGGTCAGTGGCTAGGTCGGACCAACCCTGAACGTCAATGTCACATGCTGAGAGGGATCTCTTGAGGCTGTCCTTGTACCTTTTTCTGGGGGCTCCTCTCTCTCGATAGCCACTGGAGAGCTCGCTGTACATTACAATCTTGGGAAGCCTATGGTCATCCATTCTGTGGACATGACCAATCCATCTTAGCTTAGATTTGACAATCATTGCCTCGATGCTAGGCAATCCAGCTTGCTCCAGGATTGCGACATTTGATACATAGTCAGTCCAGTGCACATCAAGGATGGTGCGAAGGCAGCGTTGGTGGAAGCGCTCAAGTAGGCGGGCGTGGCTGCGATATAAAACCCAGCTTTCAGAACCATATAATAAGGTTGTGATGACCACTGCTCTATAAACCCTGGTTTTGGTCATTGCCCTCAGGTTTTTGTTTTTCCAAACTCTTTTGTACAGCCTACCAAAAGAGCTGCTAGCCTTAGAGAGTCTGTTGTCTATTTCCTTGTCAATTTTCGCATCATATGAAATGATGGATCCCAGGTAAGTGAATTGCTGGGTTGCCTTCAGTCCAGTATTGTTGATACTTATGCGGGGCTGAATGTACATGTCATGTGGAGCAGGCTGGTGGAGTACCTCTGTCTTCTTGAGGCTGACCTCTAGGCCGAAGAGACTTGAAGTTTCAGCAAAGCAAGATGTAATGCCCTGAAGGGCTTGTTCTGTGTGGGCCACGAGGGCTACATCATCTGCGAACAGAAGGTCTCGGATCAGTCTCTCCTGAGTTTTGGTGTGAGCTTGGAGGTGGCTTAGGTTGAAGAGGCTGCCATCCAGACGGTACCGCACATAGACTCGTTCTTCAGGGGCAAGGTCTTCTGTAGCTTGCTCTATCATTTTGCTGAAAAAGATACTGAAGAGAGTTGGCGCTAGTACGCAACCTTGTTTTACACCATTTGAGATAGGGAAGGGCTCAGAAACATCACCATTTAGCCTTACATGCCCTTGTTGGTTTTGATGTAGTTGGATTACCATCTGGAGGAATTTAGGGGGACAGACAAGCCGTTCGAGGATACGCCACAGCCCTGTCCTGCTCACAGTGTCAAAAGCCTTGGTCAGGTCAACGAAGGTGATGTATAGTCCTTTATTTTGCTCCCTGCACTTTTCCTGAAGCTGTCGAAGAACAAACACCATATCCGTTGTATCTCTGTTGGATCTAAATCCCCACTGGCTCTCAGGAAGGTTCTCTTCAGCGATTGTTGACACAAGTCTGTTGAGCAGTATTCTAGCGAGAACCTTGCCAGCGATAGAAAGGAGAGTGATACCCCTGTAATTGGAGCAGTCTGATTTTTCCCCCTTGTTTTTATACAGTGTTATGGCGACAGCATCGCGGAGATCTTGAGGCAAATTTCCTTGTTCCCAGCAGCAAACGAGAAGTTCATGAAATTTACCGTGTAGTACTACGGCTCCCTTTTTCCAAACTTCTGGTGGAATGCCATCGATGCCAGCTGCTTTGTGACTTTTTAGTTGTCCAATGGCTGTAATAGTCTCTTCAAGAGTTGGAGGATCATCTAACTTCTCTATGAGTGGGAGGTGAGGGATACGATCGAGGGCAGCGTTCTGAACAGAACGATCTGTGCTGAAGAGGGTGTTGAAGTGTTCAGCCCATCGGGTGAGAATATCAGGTTTCTCAGTAAGTAGCTGCTGTCCATCTGAGCTGCGAAGGGGACTCTGTATCTGGTGTGTGGGGCCATAAACGGTTTTCAGGGCCTCGTAGAACCTTCTGTAGTCACCATTATCGGCGCACTGCTGGGTTATCCTTGCCAGATCTTCCCACCAGTTGTTTTGCATCACTCTCAGTTTACGTTGTAAGATAGTACATGCATGTCGTAAGGAAGCCTTTTTAGCTGTGCAGCTTGGTTGTGCAAGGTGAGCCTGGTGAGCAGCCCTTTTTTGTGCTAGAAGGTCCTGAACTTCTTGGTTATTTTCATCAAACCAGTCTCTGTGTAGCCTTTTTGTGTAGCCAAGAGTTACTTCCGACGACTTGAGGATTGATAATTTCAGGTTGTCCCAAAGGTTTTCAGGGGTAGGATTGTCAAGGTCAG
>BMAT01002420.1:344062-360279 GCA_019649035.1 Elysia marginata | reverse complement strand
CACCTCTATCACTAAAAATGTCTTAAGGAACACAAGATTCTTCTTAATTTTCTCAAACTCATCCCAACTGATGCGGCACTTCACAGTTTTACGCCATGCAACGGTTGCCGTGTCTACTTTTAGAACTATCTATAGATACTTTGGGGCTGGCCCATTGTGGGCATGCGCACCAGAAGCAATTTCGTGCTTACGGGGTCGCAGCTAGAGCAGCGTGTAAACCTGCATTATGCCTACCGTGTAAGTTGAGGTTTACGCGACTGTATACGTACGACCTCGTAAGGCCTTACATGCTCGTAAACCGCCTCAAGTTAGTTGGTGATTAAGCATATGGCTACAGGTCTTTAAACTTTTTCAGATACTTTTTTCCTTCCGTGTTAATTTATTTTAAGTAATCAGGGATGCCATCTTTAATAGTCTTCCGTTTTTTTTCCCGTTTTTCCCGTTTTCTGTAGCCTGAGAAACTAAAGGAACAGACAAATTTGAACAAGATTGATCCCGTGAACTATGAGAATTCAGTGCCCCTAAATGACATTTTGTGTATTTTTCAACATATGGCTAGGGTTTTTAGTTATTTTCAGAGAATTTGAATGGCATATCTGATTAATAATCTTTTGATCAGAAAGTAAAAATAAAAGTTATAGATAATATAATTGGCACCTTCGATTTTAAAAACTGCATTCGTGAAAACCACTTAAATAGAATGATAATCAATATAAAATTAAACTAGATAGGCCTACTGTAAATAATCAATGTTATAAAATATGGTTTCATGTTGGTGATAAATGCTTTCATCTTGATTTTATATAGGCTCAACCATTCAGACAGCTCCAGCAGAAATACATGTTCTTGATTCCTCTCCCATCCATCTACATCGGTGAGCTTAACATACTATAAGAGCAATGCGTTCTTCTTTCCTTTTCTTTCTTTGCACAATCATACCTTTTTTTCAACCTTAGTCTTATTTTTCATTCCATTTAACTTGGCTCTTTGATTCAATTTTTTAAATCATATGATTGCATATTTTGAAAGGCAACTGAACGGTTTTGTGACAAATGACGCTACAAGCCATTGAAAAAAAAGCTGAGATTGAGGGCAAAAACTGTTTTTTTCATCTTTGTCTTTGTGTTTCTGTGGGAGAAATTTTGGCTCTTGCACCTACAGTGCAGACCTGCCATTCATGCAGATTCAATGAGTATTATACTGATTTTTAGGCTAAAGTATCAGAAAATATAGATCTTCTGATTTTTATTACATAATATTGTTACATAATTATTTCTTACTGCTTAGCAACTACCACTCAATGAGCCAAACTTCAAAGAGTGAATTTCTCAGCTTTTGTGATTTTTTGAAATAATGTGAAATTTATGTCATTAATATATGTACCAAGATACTTTACGGTAGGCCTACTGTGTTGCTAAGCGGAGCATAGTAGTTTTGTTGTAAAAATTTTTTATTTTCTTTTTTTTTTTTAACTTTAATTACAATGGCCACATTAAAATTGAAGAGTTAGTGCGTTTACTTAAATGCAGAAGTTTATGGGTACGAGTACATTGTCATACCAATTTGTTAACCCTGAATACTGATTTTTTAGCTCAATCATACTGATTTTCCATTTTAAGGAGTGGCAGGTCTGCTACAGTATGGCCATTTGTAAGAAAATGACATCTCTATGGGAACAAGAATATGGAAGTAGATTGAATTCTCTGAAACTTAAAATGTTCAAAATTTGATATTATTGTGTTTTCTCATGAAACCCCTCAATTGATGGTTGAAAGTTTAAAAAAAAGTTGAGGATGATACAAATAATTGATATGTTTTTTTAACAAAAAAAATGAAGGAAAAAAGAGAAGTTATACATTTGTGTCAGAGTCACAGCTTTTTTCATTTTTTTCACCCCATTTTTTTTTAATTTCAGAGACAGTCTAGAAGTCATCTACCACCAAGATCCTGAAAAAACTTTCAGATCAACATCACCCAAAATAGATGGCATGAAATATTTTCTTAATTATATATTTTTGGGAAAAGGGAAAAGATTATAAAATTACCTGGAATTTACTCTAACTTAAGTGCAACAATTGACATGAAGTTTGAAAATCACAATTTTCTTTAATATTTCAATTAAATCAAAAATATTTTGGGAGCTATTGATTTATTTAAATTGAATGAAGGGGCAGCGGGAAACAGAACATCTTGAGGTTCTAAGAAAAATATTGAGACACATGCATACAAAATTTGGTTAAAACTTCTGTTTGATTGCGATAGGCAATTCAATCAGATGAGAAGAAGTTACTATTTCTAGTACAAAATAGCAAGATATTGTGCCCTAAAATTATATGCTACTTAAATTGATTGTGTAAAATAGAAGACTTGCAGGGTAATCATTTCAAAACTCTAAAACAGATGTCAAGGAGTCATTAAAGTAAAACTAAGAAACTCTAAACTAAATTTTTTTGTCCTTGAAGACTCACAACTTTTACAGAAAAAAGTGCAGGTTTGAGTTATAAAAATAATGATTAAACATAACAGAAACTTGAGGATTATTTACAACAGTTTATTTATTTTTTTTTAAAATAAAGTTAATGTGAACAAAATTTTTGTTACAGCTGCTTTACAAGAATATTATGAGCAACTATCACACCTGGATACATCACTCAAGTGCACATTTTCAGCTTCTGTGGTAGGTATTGTTTTTTTCAGGTACTGAATAAAAACATGTTATAAGGGTAGTCCTACAAGCAAGGCAAAAAGGGCTGTGAGATAAAAGATGTTTATTTTGATTGGAATCACACACACACACACACAGAATTTACATCAATCTCTTCTTAGGTGCCCGGTAAACATAGTCCCCACCTAAACTGATTGGTTTTTGGGGAGCAGAGGAATCGAGAATTTAACCTCTATCATTCATTTTAATAGATAACTTCATGCTTTTATTGTTTGGTTTTTGTATCACGGTTACCATCCTTATCATATCAAGTCAAATATTCTCAAAGAAATGTAGTTGAAAAGAGTCATTTTTTTTATCAGGCAAATTTCCATCAATGCTTTGCACTAAATACACAGAAATACATTTGTTGTCCTTTTAAATAACATTTCCATGCAGCAAATTTTGTTGTAATAGAGCTGTCCATAAGAAGACTTTTTCTTTTTAGGTAACCAGATAAGGATAAAATTGTCTAAGCTAGTATAAGGTGTGCCAATGTAGAGAGTGCATGTCATGTGCACTGAGTGTTACCAGGCTCAGCAAAGTGATGGGACCGGCTCTGTAGCCTAGCGATAAAACACTCGCTCAGAGATCGGGAGGTGCGTGGTTTGCTTCCCGACTGAGTCAAACCAAGGACTTTAAAATTGGTATTAGCAGCTGATCCGCCTAGTGTCTGGGATTATGGATTTAAAGTTAAGTCTGGTTGGCCCGGTGTCAGGATAATGTGATTGGGTGTGGTGAACGCAAGTGCTCCTTACATTACAGTTTGGCAGCATGCTTTCAATTGTCCCTAGCTCCATTTCTGATATAACTTGTAGTCGACTGGGACGTTAAAAATTCAAACAACCAACCAACCAACGAGGAAAGTGATGAGCCCATTTAAAGAACTCTGGGAAGGGTGCAATTTGTAGTAGCTTTATGATAAGAGTGAATTCCTACTTCCTAGCCAGAAATTTCTAACTAGAAATTATTTATTGAGTAAATGCATCTGGAAGTTTGAAACTGAGCTAGAGAAAGTAAGTATGAACAACTTTTAAATCAGTAAGGTCATAAACAGTGCACACTTACTATTTTATCTTTGTGTTAAAAATTAACTTCTTTGGTTTATATACAATTCAAAAATCTTAATTAGTCTTTATAATTCTGCCATTGCTGTTATTCAAAATTGCAGGTGCCTGAAAGTGACTATAATTCTCTTCTTATGGTGGCGTTTGAAATTGGAGAGAGTAAGGAGCTTGGCTTTAGTGAAGGTAAAGATTTAAACAAAGTTTTTGCTAATTAAAATTTACAGTTGCAACAATGTCTGTTGTTATTATTATCATCTTCATGAACATCATCATCATCGTCATTGTCATCACCATCATCATCATCATCATCATCATCATCATCATCATCATCATCATCATCATCATCATCATCATCATCATCATCATCACAGTCAAGATAACTATTGCAGTCTTCATTTACATCATCATCAATGCACAAAAACTTATGCAGATTCCGTAATATTATTTATATTAGAGGAAATTTAAAAAAATTTATTAGTTGTGGAGATGAACATTAAAAACTTCATCAATTAAATAAATGCGTTACTTTTGATTTGTTTATTTTTTATGAAACATTCAATTATTGTTAAAAATAAATAGAATTTTTTTTTAACAGATGTAACATTGCCTTGGATGGACAAAACCGGTAGGTGAAACCTAATTAGATCTTGTGACAAAACAATATAATGATACTCAAAAAGCCATAGAAAGTAGAAAATTTAAGTTGGTAACTGTATTTTATGTTTCTTTTAAAGTTTTAGATAATCTTGATCAAGGTATAAATAGGACTTACTGCAAATTATTAATTGCATACCAAGAAACTTTTGCCTTGCAACCAGTCCAAATCGGCAAATGAGTTGGAGGCAGAAATATCGGTTTGAAAAATGCATTAAAAAGTAGACATATGTCTATTTTCCTTAATATCTTAATTCAACACAGCTTTTGTTATTTTTCTGCAAAATTTTGATAGTTTTTAAACTTAAAGATTTGGGCTGCTAATTGGAAAACCTTCTTATTGAAGTAATTAGTGGAGGCAGCCACAGCATAATCGGTAATGATTGAAAAATTTAAGGTATGAAATTAGCAGTAGATTGAATAAGGCTACAAAGGCTGAAAATGCTAGACTTTCAACTTATTATCGCCTTGGTACCCACAGCCAATTGCATCAAAGGCAAAAAATTTTGGCTTTTTCCTTTAAAGTCAACTTCCAGTTCACTGCTGCTTCATATCTTAAAACTTTTGATCATAACTTCTCTTTTAAGTACTGACTTCTCTTTACAGTTAAGAGTTTAGAGGTTTTTTTTTGTTTTAAAAATGCTTTAAATTAGTAATATTAAAAAAAACTATGCTGTGTGAGTAAATAAACAAAAAAAAAAATTAACTTTGCTAATGCTTCTGATTAAAAACACTTTACCCTTATGCTAAGTAAATGGAATTTTTTCTTGAAATGTAACTTGAAGGTAGATAGCTAAAAGGTTTATAATGACACTCAAAGAAACAACTTTGACACGAAAGTTTGAAGTAATAGTTAATCAGCACTATATGAAAAATGATGGAAAGGAGTAAAAAGCTGAAGTTATGTACATAAGGTCACCAAGTAGAAAATTTTGCTGAAATTGAACTGTGCATTAGTTAGAATTCTTATCTTAACATTCAGTTTGTCTCTTTTTAAACAAATTTTTTTTTGTATTTGTTTTCAGCACCAGGCTTGATAGAGTACTCAGTCACACCTAAAGTACCAGGACAATGTACTGTCAGTGTCAGGTGCGGATTTTACTTTTGTAATTTCTGTGATTTTATACTCTTATATAACTCCATGACTGCGACATCCAATTCCCCTCAGTGTGCCCATGAAAATTTTCAAATGCTGATAAGTAGAGAGGCTCTGTTGAGCATCTAGAATTCGAAGATGACCTATAGAACAAGGGTCAAGACTTTTTATAATTGTAGATGTGAAGAAAAAAGATTTAAATCTAGACGTACACGCGCAGCACAATCAAGTAGTTAAGTTGGAGGGCAAACGCCTGACTTGGCACTACTTAAAAAAAATAACAGACCACAAAGATCTAATAGTAATATTCATCACAAATGAAGTTAACACTGCTTTACAGTTACAGATGGCTTTCTAAAAGTTAAGATGTTTTAATTTAAAGAAATTTGATAACCTAGATTTTATCTGCTCTTGACCCGAAAATGTAGACAAAACAGTCTCTGAGAAAGTTTTTTATCTCTATGTCTTTGTAAGCCTACTTTTTTTTGGTTATAAAACCAGAGTTCTCTTTGGACATGAGAAATCAACTTACCAGTGTGACCTTCAGCCACTCCAGTTTGAGCTTGCAGATTTTTTGGTCCCATTTCCATGGCATATCTTCAATATCAATGACAAGACAGCATTCTTTGATCAGCACTGGGTAAAGTGCACAGAGACAAATGCAGGAACTTAGTGAGTAATTTTTTTTACCATTCTGTGTTCATGATTATAGTAAACATTAAATCAATCATGGCGAGGACATAGTGGAATGAAGATGTGGTGGTCACTAATGTCTACTAGGTGAATAAGCCTCAGAGTGATTGACAACAAACACAAGTAAAGGTAACAAGAAACAAACTATTGAAAAACATTCCTATGAATTTGAATGGCCTTCAACCTGTTTGGCGTTTGTTTTGACATTGCACGCTTGGAAAGTGGACTGTTCCCAAAGTACACTGCAGGCTAGGGTTTATATAGGGGCGATAGCTTATACTATGTGCTGAAGTCATTGTTTTTCGAATTGTAATTACCTATTTGTATGGCGTTTTAACATAGCCATTATCTTCAAAATTATAAAAAAATACTTTTAGGTGTCTTAGGAACAAAAATTGGTATTATTGTGTTGAGAAAAAGACAAACTTTCATAATTTCAACAAATCTGAAAATCGACCATGGGACCCCTATAATCCCTATACCCCTAGTCAGAGAGCCCAGGGGTGCTGCACTTGCCCTTTAGGCCAAGTTATAAAACAAGCTAGTTTAGTTAAGATCTTGCCATACAACTTTTTTCCTTAAAAGATTTAAATCTAACGTCAATATTTGTTTGTTTATTTATTACAGTTCAGGTGTGGAGTCCATAAAGATTTTGAAGTGCTCACGCCAGTCACTTGCAGATTTGTGGTCAAATGCTCTTGTTCCCAGTGGTAAGGTCCAGATTTTTTCTCCTCCAGTTTATTCTAGATATTTGAGTAAAAATTAGTTTTGTGACTGCATTTATCTGTGTGCATCTCCAATTTTCAAGCCACAACAGATTTCATCCATTCCTATTTCACAGCATTTAGGCAGCTTCCCACTCGCGTCCATACATATATATGATGGGAGTGGTTAATGAGAAAATGTGAAGCAAGGATTTATATTTTATACTGGTTAGACTTTTTTTTAAACTGAATTTTTATATTTAAGCTCATGGCAGAGGCACAAATGCAAGTGGGTGCCAGTTTTGCACTGTGAGCCAAAGAGTTATTAGGATGGATTGAATAATTTAGTTCCAAGACCTCATAAGTCTGGCAGTTCTCTATGAAAAGTCTGGATGGAGATAGAGAGTTAATTTAAATCGCTTGAGGTAACGCTTCTTAAAAGGTATTGTATTTGTAAGATAAATTAGAGGCAAAATATAGTATGGTGCAGTCTATCCCAGAGGACAATTAGAGTAGGTGCAGTCGATCCGAGAGACAGATCAGGTAACACTGCACCACATCATAACTAATTTGAATTTAGTTTTGTATAGATTATGTGATGGAAAAAATAGCTTGGCCAAAACTTTGTATATTGACTTGATGCAATTAAATGTGTTTTAACATAATAAGCTCTTTTTAACACGTTTTTATTTTCTTTTTCTCAAAACTACTGATTTTGAGACAAATAATTATGTGAATGACTTTTCAAAAGACATTCAACAATGTACCTGGAAACAAACGTGTATAATTTTCTTTTATTTTACACATATGTAGGGTGTATACAGTCCAACATTTTTAGATTTTGTGATCTAATGGTTTGTACATTAGCTGAAACTACTGTAACTTAGAAAAAACGTAAAAAGTTTACTTTTGAAGCTTTAGATTCACTCTCATCTTAAGTTTCTTCAATTTTTCTTTTGCAGGTTGTGAAGATGAAAGAGAAACAGACGATTACTTTTTCTTCATACCACCATGTTTCCATCTGATGTTCCATGCCCGTACCCATTCCACTGACCTAGTCCTGCACATAGCCTCAGATTACTGGCCTGTACTTGGCCTCATAGACAATTTTCTCGATAATCTGTCATTTACGTCATAATCATTGATAATGTTCTTCCAATTTTCACTTAAATCCTAGTCAAGAATTTTGAACAGATCAAAAATACATTTTGCTCATATTTTTTGTTTTGAAAAGATTTTTCACCTATTTGAGAAATCACAATGTAAATTTTCACTGTGATTTTTCTGTAGGTGTAATTATTTATCCCCCCCCATCTGCCCTCCAGTTTTCCCTTTCAAAATGTAGAAAAGAATGTGTTATATTTATTTCATATTGAATAGGTTACCCAGTAACTTAAATTATTACACTTGGTTCTTAAAGTAGGCTATATGGGCAAATACAAAAAATATGTGTAGCATTTCCACAAAACAAATCAAGTTACAATTTTTTTTTTATATTTAGAGATAAGCACTGTTTCTGAGTTACTTCAAAAAGTCCTTTAAAACAGTCTAAAACACAAATTTCATTATGACCTCAGTTATTGCTCTTTGAAGGTTGGGGTGCAGTGACTGAGTGAGACCCATCTTCAAGAAAATGAAAAAAAAATCTCCTTTGATGATTTCATATTGCAAAGGATATAAAGAGATATCCAAGTAAATTTTTAGTTGATTACCTTATTTCCAGCCACAATTCAACTGTTTTATGGTAATTTAACTAAAAAAAAAACGTCATGAACTTTCAACATGGAGCATGAAAAGTTTCAGTAAAATTTTGACAGATGGTAAATAACATTTTTCAATATCGATTTGACTATTAGTACATGCCGACCTATTTTATGTATCAACACCTATATACTTTTTATGGTATGGGGTGCTACTCTATTTATTTAAATAAGAATTTTTGTGTGAAAATATTTATGTTTGATGTGTATTGCATTGTATGTTTACAAGATAACCTTTGCTGTGCTAAAAATTGTATAAAAATGGAAATTGTATATCACATTGTTATAGAAAGATCAAATTTTCTCATTGTGTATAGGTACTAGGTACAATGCAAATGTAGTTTGAGAAAAAATATTAATGCATAGAAACGAACAAAAAATAAAGAAAATTGTCTTTTTCACTTTGCTTTGATTTTAAACTGTTACTTTTAGTTCCACCATATTTTCTAGTACTTCCATATCAAAACTGGTGCTAAGAATTTAAACAGAGGGAGAGAATTATGATACGATTACCTTAAATTCAATTTTGATGTGCGTTAAAGTGTGCATCCATTTGAATTATGTATCTTGAGTTCCAGGGAGAATGAGTCGGAAGTCGGAAATTTCTTTTTGAGAAAATGCCATTGAAAGATCTATTTCTTTTCTTTTTCTCTACATGTGAGTCAACAAAAGTTGTCATATCTTTACACAAAATTGTAATAATTTTTGATAAATTTTTTTTACATCTGGAATTTAGGATAAATGTCTTGTTGAAAACAGCAATGTCATTGAGAGTAAAACTTGCGGCATCCAACTCATTCACTCTGGAAACGAGAAATAAATTTTTAAAGTTTCAATAACGCAAACATAGATGGTTTTTCTTTTAACCACTGTCATGTAGTGTTAAAGAAGGTTAAATGACTTTCTTACAAGAAAGTATTGACTCCACCATAGTACTGTAATAAAGGCCTTATCAGGTGAAGGACTAAAGAACGTTTGAGGTAAATTAAGTATTAATAAGTTGACAAAGAGAAAGGCGATTAAGATAAAATAATCTTTATCGTGTAATGTAAAATGTAAAATCCGCTAAAGGTTAAAATAGAGTTATCTGTGTGTAAACCTTCCAAGCAATAAAAACGGCAGACGGTATAGGCAAGTAAAAGCTTTCTAAGATAAATATCTTTACGTTATAACTATAAGGCTGACTTTAAATTGAACACTTCTTATTTCAAGAAAAATGTAAATGAATTATATCTTTATCAAGAATACACTGAAAAAAGAGAAGGCTTTTATTTGAAAATGCAAGACATAACCCCCTCTCCCCCATATACAAAAGTAGATAAAAAAAAAAAAGAATGAAAACAAAACAACCAACAAACAAAGGATTAGGTGGAAGAGGAGGCAGGGAGCTTTAATGAAGAGATTTTAGACTGACAAGCCTTTGGTCACTGTAAAAAGCAGGCAAAACCAACACAAATTTAACGAACCTTGTGTGTTTATGTTTAAATTTATTTATTTCATTTGAATTTTTAGAAAAGGATAACAAAATTTTATTCAGCATAAAAGGTCTTTTGTTCATGATGCACTGACAGTTAAAGTATCAATTATACATTTCAAATACTGTAACTGTACAAAAAATTCAATAAACAATAAATTTTTAATTATTGGGAATCAATGATTTGAATACGTAGCTTTCGGTAAATAATAAACGTATATACAAAAGTAGCCATTTAACAGAATAATCATCAATTATCGTGAGTCATTTTCATTGGAATTTGGAATACCCTACATAAACGGACACATATTATAAAAAATAGTGCTTTTGCAAAAACCAGTAACATTAGAATATAGAGATTTCTTTGCAAATGAATTACTGGTACCAAAACCTCTGTTCATTTAGAACACATGTTGCCTTTTGTGATAACAGCTGACCTAAATCCAATGTTAAATATGAGGAAGGTGTCTTTTCATTACATATACTGCGTCTAGGTCTTGTCCAGAGGGAAATAGTGCCTTTTCACAAAAGGCATCTGGGACATAATGATACAAGGAGTAAGAACCTGCAGGCTTTAATCTTACTGCAATGGTTCTGACCTAAATCTCAATCCGCAGCTAAAATTAGTAGAACCCTGTTCAGGATAAACCATGTTTAAGGTAAACTTTTGTTAGATTGGAATTGTATTTTAAATCCCTTTTCTTTATTTCTTTATAATATTACTGCTTAATATAAACTTTGATTCCGCTGAACTTTTTTTTTCTGGTCCCAGCGAGGTTTTTCTCACATACTTAAACATTTATTAAACAAATATTACAGGTACATGTAATAATAAAAGTGCATAGTTCAGAATAAGAGAGGAAGAAGGCGAAACTCAGGTAAGCGTGGCACTAAAAGTTTATATAATGTTGTGTTGATATTCCTCCGGAAGCTTTAAGGCCTACAGGTACTATATAACCTAGGTTATGTCTTTTCAAAATCTATGCTATTATTATTAAGTTTTGACGGTTTATCATGGCTCTCACTCTCCGCAGTCACCCTTCGAATCAAACACAGGAAGGAGTTTAAATACCCAAGACCGTTTTAAAGCTAGTGGAATATAAGGCAGTCTATAGACCTCTAATCCTTCCATGTACTCTGTTTTCTCTGTGACTAAATCGCCCTGATCTCCATCAACTTCTTTCATCTGCTGTAGAAGACCACGCTCTTTAAGTGTTCCTGGAAGTTAGCAGATAAAAGTCATGTACCTTGAGATACTTAAAGCCTGCTTGATGCTCTCTACTTCTAAATTTTCTTTCTTATACGGATTTCAGAAAATCATGATAAAATAAGAACAACACGAACGAAAAGAAAAGCAAAATAAACCAAAACAACCCGTAAAAAAGCGCAAAAGTAAATAAAAAAAGAGGAAAAAATAAAGCAACAACAAAAGAGAAGCAGTTCCAAAAAATGAACCTCGTTGCAAAATTTCTTCATGCATTACAAATTTGTTTCTCACAGGAAAACCCTTTTGTTTTTTAAAGCCAATAAAATTAATGAAAAAATGTATTCTGATTAGATTATGTCTGTGCGTTGTGGAACAGACCCTTTTATTATCAAATCAACCCTCTCAAGGTAAGACCTAGTAACTCGCATTGAGCACATTTTGAAAAAAAAAAACAACAAAAAAAAACAATTAGATATTACAGGCACATGGGCATCCTATTTCTTCCTTATTAACCCTGTAGATAAATTATACTCCTAAGTTTTGTGACTTGTACAATTTTCATAGATTGATTTACTTACCTGTATACACAATCAGTGACTCACCTGGAACCGTGTTGTCCAGAATGCAAGCCAAAAATCCTCCAGCAAAGGTTGGGTTAGCCAACAAGATCCTTATCATTGTATCGATCTCGTTATTACCTGGCAGAACAAGATACCGGTACAATCACTTTATTTGTAACGCCAAACTTTTTTTTTTGTCAAAACACCAGTTTTGTATATTTGATCGCATATAATGTCCACCACAATAAATAACGGTAAAAGACTAAAACGCATGAGTAAATGTAAATCTCTAGGCCAAAATTATAAAATTTTGAGCAAAAAAAAAAAGCAATAGACTCCATATATAGGCCCCTTTAACAGTATGCACATGGATTTTCCACCCCCTGATTTGTTGCTCTAAATATTTTGATACACATGAGCCTAATGAAACAAACAAATACATGTAAATAGTATCCTCACTGAAACAAATATTGATAAGGAACGTTTCAATGTAAAGTGGACCTATTCTTAGATGCATTGAAACTGAATATACTGGAGCCTGAAAACGTTTTCAGCATTTCGATGGGTTTCTAATTGCTGGTTCTCCCTTAGCGTATGTTAACCACCCATTTCTTAAGATGAAAAAGATTTCAGGGTTCGTTGAAACTCTGTATGTTTATACATACATACATAAGAGTGTAAAGGGCTTACCTGTGTTTATTTTATCCGGATTGTTCGTGATCCAGTAAGGTAACATCAAACCAAGCAAAAGCGATATTCCAATTATTGCCAGATTTCTCGTTGACCGAAGGTCGATAGCCTATTTGACACCAGTGACAACAGCAAAAAAATTGAAGAAGCGGTTTTTAAAGCACAAAAGACAATGTATTCCGATACTTTTGTCCAGAAACGTTTCATTTTCAAATAAAGCTATTTTTCATTTTCAAATAAAGCTATGTGCATACTATTAAGGCCAAGAAATGAAAGTAATACATATTTAAGAAATACCTAGACTGCTATTACTGTAAAGAAAAAAAAATCTAGTTTCTAAATGAGAACTCCCACATAGGGTTACAATATCTACATTTTACATATAGGCCTACACTTAATACGATGATCACAGCCATTCTAATAAAAACTCAAATTAAAAAAAAAGTTCGCCAACGCTAAATAAAACTGGAATCTATAGATTTCTCTTTTTTACACACTTTAAATCCTTCCAAATCTAACCAAGCGTTTAACTGTTTCAGGCTATTTTTCTTTATAAGTTACCACTGTCACCGAAATAAATAAATGATGATGATGCGAGTTCTAAATGGAGAAAGCAGTCTTAACCATGTTATATAAGAACACATGATGATTTGATGCCAATAATCAATATTATATAGTTGCATGTTTTTTTTATTTTTTAGATACCTAATGTCTACTTGTTTTGTTGACCAAGACCTATATAAAATGTTTTAACAGATACGAGGTTTGGCTGCAAAGTTTGTACAGTGAGCTGTATTTACAAAAAAAAAAATACCAAAAAAAAAAAAAACCGAACAAACAAATAAGAAAAAAACCCACAACATATTAGAGCCTTCGTTTTACTCCTAATAAAATCCTTCAAAATAGCCCCTTGTGTCATCAGTACAGACATTCCATCGATATTCCAAGCAATAGATGCTTTCCTGGCCTATTTTTACGGGAATACCATGAAAGGCACTGTACAGTGCTTTTTCTACTTTTTTGTTGTTATAATATTCTCAAAATATTTGCTATTTAATCCAGATTTCATTCTTGGAAAAAATATCCCAAAGGCGAAAGGTCTAGTGAATAGGGCGGATGAGGCAGAATGTTTATGTTTATAACTGTTATGAAATAATGAAGGCTGGTCGTACACCGACCTATTAATATTTCTTATGTCTTCGTTAGAATGCTTTGACATAATCCATAGGAAATGTTTGCCGCTTTGGTAACAATCTAAATAAGTTGGCTTCGATATTTTTCAATAGTTTAAAGGGTTCTCTTCATATTAAGTTTTGAGGTAGAAGCCACTGCACGCCCTGATCATTTTTATCTTCCACAAACTCGTGCACCGTGGCCAGCTTTAAATGTCCAAACCATTTTAAGCCAGTAACATGATTCATTGTTTTCCCAGAGGCGGGCTTTAACATTTATGGGTTTTCTTTTAGTGACTCATTGTTTGGCTTTTAAAATTACGCTTTAACAATTTTTGGGGAGTTTCATTGGCCGTCTTTTCATAATCATAACAACGTTTTAAATAAATTCTTTGCTATATTCGAAGAATCCTTCTTTGGGCGTCTTTTGATGTAAGGTACTTCTATCTGTGACTGCTGGCAAATCACAATCAGTGAATTAAACTTGGCATGAGTTGATGATGCCAACTTTTCAGGCCCTGCGCCCTGTTCCTTGGTCTCTCGATATTACTAGCGCTATATGAGATTGTCAGTTTCCTGTTTAAAAGTTTAAGTAATCTCATAAAAGAATGTCTCCAGGATGGCCCTAGGCAATGAACCATAAAGCATCTGGTCAAAGACACAGGCAGATGTTATTGAAAATCTGCACAGTCTTCAAGAAATACATGGTCGTGTGAGTACTGCAATTTTTTGGCAGAAACCGGAATTTTTACTCAATGGAACTACAAAGCAAACTTTTTTGGCTAAGCCTCGTATATAGATTTCTCCAATAACAAGGGTAACTTGCCTCTAAATACGAAATGATAACTCCAATGAAAAGCCCTATTGAGACAAACATACTGCCCCCAATGACAGGTATAGGGATGGTGAGGAAGAGAGCTCCAACTTTGCCGACGATTGCGCACAACATGTAAAACATTCCACATACTTGGAACACACGCCGACTAGCAACCTAAAGAAAGAAACAATACCACAGGATTATTTACAGTTCAAGTCATAAAGCTTGCCTCGTCTAATAAACTGATAAAAAGTATGCAGAAAAAGTGGAATTAAACCAAGAGACATAAAACTTTTAGATTCATTGCCGACACTGTTTAATAAAGCTTACCGCCATTCGGACGTGAAATAGGAAGAATGAAAGAATGAAGAGATAGAGATAGATAGAGAGTGAGAGAAAGAAAGAGACAGAGATAGATAGATAGAGAGTGAGAGAAAGAGAGAGAGAGAGAGAGATCAAATGTTAATGATGAAACCATGAAACCTACTAAAAGATAATATTACAATTTGTTATAGGCAGTTCGTATTTCTAAACATTGTTATAACTCTCTCAGTTAGTTTGAAGCTTCTACGCTATGCTATATATATATCATTAAATAACATTCTAGAGCTTAAATTTAATACAATGTAACTATTTTTTACGTACCGTATAAAAAAGCTTGGAAAAAAATCAATAACAAAATAGGAAAACACGCACACGAACAAAAACTAGCAACTGCACAAACTACATCAGTGTACTTTCTTTTTTTCTTTAAATTGCAGTGGTATCAGAATAAAGTTAACACCTAAAAATTTGTTGACTAATAAGCAATAGATAAATTAAGCCACTACAAAAATAAAAAAAAAAGAAATACAAAATAGGTCTTCCGAACAGTCTCTCTTAAATCCATATTCTATTTCAAATGGGTTCCACGGTATAAATAAGTGCAAAGAAATAAAAAAAGGACTGCCAAACAGAGTTGACTTTCTTTAAACAAATTTCCATAAAGGTATCTTGTTTAAGTGGATTCCACGGCATGGCTAAGTGCTCTTACCCTGGTCATTTGAATGCCCCCAATGTTTGGACCATACGACGCAGTTGAGTGGCAACACCCGAAGCTTCCGCTCAACATTGTGGCCAGTCCCTCCACAGCGACGCCTCGATTGAAAGCATAAGTGGGAACTGGAGGCACTCGGGTGACTCTTGCACAAGCGGTGTAATCACCGATGGAGTCCAGGACACTCATGACTGTAGCCAGAAAGAAACTCAGGAAACTAGCCATGCTGAGCGAATAGCCACCCAGTTTACCTTGGGACATGGAAGTTTGGTTTGTAGGAATAGAAAGAGGTAACTATTTTCATGTATTTATCACTATCTTCGAATGAAATTTTTAAACGGGAACATAGCCGAACTGTTTGCTCATGAATTCCCGGTCGCCTTTAGTGTTAAGCATACCGGTATTCGACAACAGATGACTTACATAAATGTGAAAACCAATGACAATCATTTTAAGATATTGAATAAATTTTGGCTGCTTTTACAAGTACTCCTCGACTACATATACTTCTAGACTACTACTGCTGCTGCTGCTTCTAACGCTATTACTACTACTACCACTACAACAACAACAACAACTACTA
>BMAT01002420.1:267889-287208 GCA_019649035.1 Elysia marginata | reverse complement strand
ACAGAGACAGAGACAGACGTGGAAGGGAAGATGTTTTTTAATTCACCGGTTTTTCTCAAGTTCAGCGGGTTTGTTATGCTTTGATACTCTTTGTAAATAAATAACAAATAAATCCAGAAATATCACAAAAATCTCCTAAACATCTGTTATTTTTCTTTTAAAAAGAGCTGTTTAATGGTTGTCTTTCTAGTATAAAAGATTTGGGATTCCAAAGCATAGACTATTCGTGTGTAAGAAACAAAAATGTTTGAAATTAAGCAAAACATTACAGACAATAAGCCGTTACAGGGAAACAAAACAAAACTAAAGCAAAACAAAACGAAAAAAAAAGAAAACAAAACAAAAAAAGCGGACGTTCAGTAAAATTTTAAATGGCTACAAAAATAAGATCAGGTAAAAGAAATAAGACTAGCTGGTGAGGCCAAGTCTGCAAATGACCTAAATGAGTTTTATAGGTGCTCTCATAAGCACGCCTTTTTAATCAATAATAAAGATGAACTAAAAGAAAAAAAAATTGTTAAATGCAAAAGATGTATACAAGAAATGGAAACGTGTTAATGGGTACAAGGTCAAGGTTCCAGAGAAATTGGAGGAAAAACTCTACGGAATTGCCGTAGTAAACTCGCAGTTCACCACTCTTTTGAATTTCTCGCTTCGTCGGTGTAAGATACCAACACAACGGAAAACGGTCGAGGCTAGGCCGCAGTAAAACAGGCTCATCACACCATCGTGAGTAGATATCACAAGTATCTCTAAAAAAAATTTGAGAGGCGCGGCCGGCTATTAATATCGATTTTATGCCAAGTTATTCATCCGGATATTATACATAACAGCCTCCGTAGTGAAAAAAGCCCAGCCGCAAAAAGTAAACAAATTAATCAGAGAAGGTGCTCTACTGATCTACTTTGTTTGAGGTTTTAGTAAAAAAAAGATTAGAATCGATCTAATTTCGAGCGGGCCGTGCCTCTCCAAATTTTATTGACAGAACGGATTATAGAAAGTTGTGACATCTACTCACTATGGCGCGTCGGGGCCGCGTTGCGGTGGGCTATTTTTGGACCATACCACGGATTGTTATAAGGAAACGAAGTACTTAAAGTTTACCTAACCGTGTTTTGTGGTAACAATAAATATTCCAATAGTTGAAAAATGCATCTTTTGTCTTTAAAATTTTGCCTAGTCTATTTTTCAAAAGGTATCGATCAGGCATGGTGAAGAAAGAAATAACATTGATGCAATTTTATTATTAGTATAAACTGTCCTACCGAATATTGCTGTTAATCCTGTTCTGCCCCCAGCGTACCATTTAATTATGATACGCAGAAACGTATCATGTGTTGTTATATTTAGGACATAAGCCTCAAGGCCCAGCGTATCATAAAATCATATGATACATATTCTAGAACAAAAACTTAACAAGTTAACCAAAATCTTTTAACACTAGTCTAATGCTACCTATCGCTATGCGTTTAATTTCAAAATAAAAAGCAATATGCTTGGGCGGTACAGGGTTAAGTCAACCCGATAAACGATAAGAAAACTAACCGCACATATCACAAAAGTTTCTCTTTAATTTTGTCCTTCTATTTCTATTTCTTTTTGGGTTATTTTTATTGTTATAAGTATCTAATGGTAGCATTGCACCATTTCAGACACACAAATTATTACAATTGTAAGTAATATTATATGTTTTAAACAACGAAACTCATTCGAGTTTTAAAACACTGGACTTTTTTCGAACTGACAGTAAAAGAAATGTTTCAACGTTCCAAAGTTCTCTGCTTCCCTTCATCGATCTTAGTTTATAGCAACCCGATATTATCTTAAGTTTAAGTTAGTATGAGAAAAGCCAGCGTTAACATTGAAATTTATTCATCATTTCTTGTCCTTAAGGCTTATGTTATAACCTGTAAGAAGAAAGGCCCATAAAGAAAGTTCGATGATAAAATTCGCCAGAAAAAAAATTAACTGCGTATTTTCAACGCTGAGATGAAAGGGTTATTAAAGTCACAATACGCACAAAGGAAAATTGAAACTTATTCCCACGGACCATTTACATTTAATAGTGTGGTCAAGACTCAACAAGGTATAGTTCATATGTAAGTGTAAATATTGATGCTCTAATTTTTTCAGAAAATGATGGATACAAATCTATCCCCCAGTTGCATCTACAGAAAGTGTGTTTACACTACGAGAGATGGTCTTTAAAATATTAAATGAAACAAAAATCAGTGAATCCATATCCTTTAAACTACACGAGTTCTAACCACCGAAACCCTTGGGGCTGAAGGAAAATTAATTATTGTGAGAGTTTTGTGCAGGGGCGGATGGAAGACACGCTGGTCTATCTCCTTCTCCATTTGCCTCGCTGTCGCCGTCAACATCATCACCATCTCGACACCCGCTATCCTTTGATATGACCGATGGTTTTCTCTCTTGAGAAGACGATTGGGTGCCAGTATTGGGACCGATCTTGACTTCCGGTTTCGGTTTCGGTTGCTCGTGTTTCTGAAGGGCCGAGGCAGCCTTGGCGAGAGTGCTTCTGTCTGTCGACGATGTAGAAGACGTTGCGGGAATGTGTTCTTCAAGCCCGATTGCGCGCAGATACATATTTAAAACGCGTCTGTTAGCAATGTAGGACATAAATATGAACACCCCCTGGAGGCCGTTCAAAAGGATAGAAATGTACCTCAGCGGCTCGTTGTCCAAGTTCTCAGCCAAGGTAGCCACGGCCCAAAATGCACCCGTCATCGAGGACAGTTTGATGTAAATGTAAAGATTCTGGCGATCGTCTTTCTTTATGTTCTCTCCCGACTGCAGTTTGCGCACGCTGTAAATTTTCATCACCGTGGAAAGGAAGAAGAAGATGTTGCACAGCAAAATTCCACACAATGGTGCTATAACTGTGATCAAAATAAGGTGTCCAGGGTCCAGGAAACAACCAACTTTACCATATCCAAGCCTATCGTTTGCAAGCATACTATAAAGGACAACAGCGCTTACAACTAGAATAGGAAACAGAGCACAGAGAAATGCTTTCTTCAATACCTCAAACCTTAGAGATCGGGGAGAACCTCCGGTTCTTCGTGTTTTTGCTGTAAAGATGCGGTACATGTGAAAGCAGCAAGCAAAACTCCAACAAAACATACAGAGCCAGAAAAAGTGTGTAGATATGGCTATTATTTTACAAATAAGTCCTGAGGACTTTATATGGGCAGCAGCAACCAAAAGAATCTGCGCACAAACCAAAGTCAGACACAGGAATATGTTATTCATGCCTGCTGCACTTCGCAATGAAGAGAAAAAGAAATATGTCATCAATGTTAAAATCAAACAAAGTATAGACAGGCCTAGGAAGATCATTGTCAAAATGTACTGTGAAAGACGAAGTGCCCCGTCATCTTCATCGGCCACGAGAATATAGGAAGGCGTCATCTCGGAAACCTTTGACTGCAAGACATCGTAACAAACAATTAGACTTTCTGTATCTAAGGCTAACATGTTTCTTTCAAAGGGAAGTGTAAAGTTGAACTGAATTTTATCGAATGTAAGAGTGACATTGAAAGTTGGTGGAATTTGTGTCATATCCGCTATTATGTCATATTGAGTTTTGTTGAAATTTATGTAAGGGCAACTTAAGTGTAGATTTAGAGGCAAAAACTTCTCGGCAGTTGACCAAATACTATCTGCTGGTTCGATACCAAAAACAAAACGTATAAGTCTCCCAGAGCAACATTTGTGTTCCTTGAAATGCTCGGTTAGAGAGGAACAGTCCTTAAAAAGATCAAAGCCGTCTAACACTGACACTGGAGTGAGAACAAGAACATGGTCGTCCGTAATGCGCACCTCTAAGTCTTTTTCAATAAGCTCACTCACGACAGATTTTTCGAAAGCATCTCTGTCAATGTGTTTGTTATCGGTAAACTTTGAGGTCAAAGCAAATAAACTGGGATGATGTACCATTGATTCGTTCTGAGCCTTTACTTCATCTTTTTCCTCCTTCCCTATTAAACTATTAAGTTCACGAATAGATTTACTATCCAAGACGGTGTTGAAGAAAAATTCACCACTGGCAGACAACGAAGTCATTGTAGATATTATTTTTGTTTTGAAAGCGTTCAGATATAATGTAGTGCAAAATTTCTCATCTCGTAACGCAGTTTCAAACAGCGAACTATTTAACTCTACTTTAAACTTGGGTTTTACCTCATAGTACAGCTGCATCGAGTAGCCTAGTCCGCTGATACCCGGAAGGGCTGTTTTACAGACTTTCTCACCAAGATCGAGTGTCTTTCCTGCTGCACATTTTAAAGAATAACACAGACCATCTGGACCCGCCCACTGTGAGGCTGGGCACTCCGCAAACGGCGAGTACAGCACTTTTCTTACGGGGGATCTGCGTTTAGTTCCGAGGAGCAAAGAAAACGGAAGTGACGACACCGGGACTTGCCCGTCGCCACGCCCATCCTCGCAAGTGTCGTAAAACCATGGGTAGTCACCGGTGTTACAAATGGCACAGAAGATATTCTTAAAGTATACATCCCTGCTTTGGCGGAAATCAAATACTCTCAGAGTCAGATGGTCCATTTGTTGGCAGGCAGCCTCGATATCCTCATCCCTCGCCTTCCACTGACCAGTAAAGTTGCAGGAAGACAATACGGAGCCGAACCAGCGGGGGTCACATTTCGTTGACGCCCTATAACTGTCTTCTTTCACGTCTTTTCCTTTTATGTCAGTGGAGTCTTTTCCTGGTGGTATCTGATAAACTTTACAGGTTGAACCCGGTTGCAAGCTGAGTCGCAAAAAGCTGTCTCGGTCCAAAGCACTGTAAACATGCATGAAGTGGTTGCATTCTATCTCTACGCTCCAAGGGGCAGCCTATTGGAAAAGACACAAAGATACGTGTGGCCATTCCAGTTTTCTCAGTATTAACTTCACATTATTTTTCAGAAACTGCTGAGGAAGTTCAATTATTTTAAGAGCTGATCATGTAGATGAAGAAAAAATATTTTTAAGACAAGTTTATGCAATTTTCAAAACTTTGAGTAAAGGTGTAAATTAAAAAAAGCCCTAGGCTTAACAAATAAATGTAAAGTAAACCATATTTGTACTGCCATTAAAAAAACAAACAAAAGTGAAGACAATTTTATTTTACAGCTAACCCCAATTTATGTAAACTTTATTTTTGATATATAACTTCCTCACCTTGTAGCGAGGGTCTCAAATTGATAGATCTAAAAGTTTATCACGCACAAGCACCATAGGGATTTTAGGGAAAGCTCAATTAAATTTTGTTTCTGTATATATATATACAGCACTGTATGGTTATGTGTTATTGCTATGTGTCTGTTTATCTATGCACTTTTGGTCTTGTCAATCCACTTAAAAGACACCATGTTATTTTTTTAAAATTTCTATTCGTTCAGTTTTGAGCTTTCCCTAAAATCCCTATGGTGTTTGTGCGTGATAAACTTTTAGATCTATCAATTTGAGCTGCTACAACGTTTTCTTACCATCTCTGATTGAACTTCGTTACATGCAGCACAAAACTCGTTGTAGTAGCTAACACCAGTCGAGTTATCCGTGACGTGCTGAAAGTTGAGGACCGACTGATTCTGGGCACTGAAATCGCTCTCGCAGCCCATTCTCTCTATTTGGTTTTCATGGCCATTTAAGCAAGACTTTATGTGCAGGTAGCTGGGTCCAACTGTTGCCTTGTTACATACTGGGTAAGGCTTTAATTTTGCCCAGAGAAAATTAGTACCACCTTTATCATCCATTGGAATCTCACCACCGACGCTCAGGTTGCGCTCAATACCAAATAGTGTATCTGAAAACAAGAAAGGGTGGCTCCGGTTAAGATCAATCCCGTTAGACCGAGCAAGGCGAAATTCAGACCGATACAGCCTGCCCGTCTCGAGCAAATCTGGACAGCACGTGCTGTAAATCTCACACTCTGGCATTTCACAATCGCAAGGGAAACAGGCAATGTTGGGGCACCCCAGGCTGGAGTTGAGTCGCACAAGGCGGCCGTCTAAGCAACGGTCAGTGCAAACAGCCAGATGATATTCATAAGCCGAAAGATTCTTGTTCCAAAGAAACATAACATAGTCTGAAGGTCCAGATCTGCTTTTTCCCTTTTGTATAACTGGGTTCGCATTTGGACTCTCTGCGTTTCTTCTACTTGTAGAGACGAAAGGCGAAAAAGCATTGTGGTTAAGATTTCTCGGACGAAAAGGATCCTCGCATTCAGTATAACCCATGAACAAAAATAAGGTATTGAAGAACACCAAACGAGTCATGTTTCAGATTAAATTTGAGACCTTGATTTTTAACAATTGTTTCGTTCAACGACTTTGAATGATTCAAATAAAAACATGTGACTAAACTCATAAAATTTTTTAACATCCTTCGATAACTTTTCAATAAAAGTCACTAAAGAAACTTCACTAACACCCTAGCCTGCCTTTTATATTGTCAAGGCAAGTGTCATCATTTACATGAGAATTAAAAGTATAGGAGAGATGTGTAGATAGCAAACACATGTTGATCTGTTCCATCTGACAAAATGACCTAAGGGACGAAGTGAGTCGGTAGTCAAATACCCTGCTGTACCCGTGGGAATTAAACACGCCATCCTCAAAGCTTGGCAAAGTTGAAGTCCTGTATATCTCGAGATCAATTTGTTTTTTTAGCACACATCCATTCATTTGCAATTCAATAGTGCCTTAGTTTAAGTCAATAGACAATCAGTTATTCGGATTTAGAAATGTATTACATCCCACAAGTTAACAAATAATAGCTTTGGGTTACCATCCACACTAAATTGATTACATAACAAGATAAAGAATTATGTTTGTTGAATTGATTATATTTCTTCCATCATATAGGGGTCTTAGGGTCTTTAGGGACTCAAAATAAGGTCTAAAATTGTCTCACAAAAATATTTATAGTGACTTTTTTCAGGTTCATGAATGACATGTAAAACGAACAAGGTATATTACAGAAATGTTCTAAAAAAAGTAATGTTGAGCTGAATAAGAGAAAGATTGGTTGAGAGGACGACTCGAGAAAAAGACAAGACAAAGTGAGGACAAGAGAAGAAGTAAAATTAAAAAAGAAACCGGTCTTGAAAAAAAGGAAGTGAAGAAAGACGACTTTTTTGAAGTACGATAGATGATAGATAGGAAAATAAATATATTATGTTTTTGTTGCACTCAGAATTAGCCATTTAACAACATTTATTGAATGGGTAAACTCGGTTTTTTCAAGACTCTTCCAGCATAGGCTTGGAAAAATAAGTTTTCACAATATTTCTTTTTTTTTTTAAATATTATTGGCATTTACAGTTCGCCTTAATCTGCACCAATGTCCCTAATTAAGTGAAATTTAAAATGGCGACGTTGTATCAATAAAACTAAAAAGCATTTTCATGAAGCATTTTAATCAGGTATAATGCTCTAAGCGCTTTCGGTGGGTTTACCGATATAATTAGATTTTATGCGCTACGGGCTTGCTCAGGAGGACGAAGCCTATAGCGGAGGCAATCCAAGATGACTGATGGGCTAAGCGGGGCCCGTCAGCCAATTGTTTGCTGTAAAACCCACGCTATCTATGGATGTTCTTACGTCATACGTTATCGTCGTTGGCGCGCAAGGTCTCTACCAGTACAAACCAAATTAATTACCTTTTGAGTTTACAAATGAGCATCGGTTAAATCCCGTTCTCTGAGATGCTGGCTTACTGCTACCGAGAGTGGTTTTCATTTCAAATCTGAGTAAGACGTGGAAATGTCTAATAAGAACACAACCAAGGGCGTTACGCCGAATCGTTACGCCAGGACTTAACGCCCACTTTTTACGCCACGACTCAATCCCGGACCTCTTGAGTGTTTACTAATAAACACTTCTTGAGTGTTTACTAATAAACACTGTCAACACCCACATACACAAAACTGATGTCTGTAAAGTAAGTAGGCATACATATATATACACAGGATGCTTCGTTGGTTGTTTGAATTTTTAACGTCCCAATCAACTTCGAGATTATATCAGAGACGGCGCTTGGGACAATTGAAAGCGTGCTGCCACACTGGGATGTAAGCGCTTGTGTACACCATACCCAGTCACATTATGCTGCCCCCGCCCGACCAGATTTCACACTAAATCCATAATGCCAGACACTAGGCGGATCAGCTTTTAATACCAATTTTTAAGTCCTTGGTTTGACTCGGCCGTGAATCGAATCACGCACCGCTCGATCTCTGAGCGAGTGTCGTACCGCTAGGCCACAGAACCGGTTACACAGTGTGCAGTGCAGGGTAGTTCTTAACAGGTGTATCTGTTTTAGGTGTTCATACTACCAGAACCTAATATAAAATTATTTCACTTCTTCTATCATGCTATTCTTCAACCATATTCAAACACAGAGCATGGAAAAAGTGGCCCTTCTTATTAAAAAAAATGAACAGGAAAATTTCGGTAAGAATGTGCACATCTGAATCCGTCCGTGTAAACATTTTCTTCAACTTGATGTTAAAAAGCATCCCCCCCCAAGAGCAATTAAATAACTCTTAGGTATACTTAAATTTGAAAAAGGACCCAACTCAAATCTCAACCATATAACCTAAACGCTGCCTTTTCTCTCAAGTCATCTTTAAGTGCCCAAAACAGTGAAAGAACAACATTTAGCCTCAACTATCACCGATTCTGTTTCTTTTTAAGAATATAAAAAACCTGGTATAAGACCAATCTTCAATTAAACAAGACTAAATACATAAACATTAAGAATAAATAAACTAACGAAGAGTTTATGGCACATTGAAGCCTAACAGTTAAAAAAGAGGAATTTTATTTTAATTCACATTTTTCACAGGCTAAACGTTACAGAGTATCGAGAATGAGATTTCAATAAGAGTATTTCAACTTTTCTGAAAAAAAATCGTTAATTCATGAATGTTTACACAATTCACATGTCACGTCATGCCCTGACTTCTATGCGGGATGCATTTTAGAGAAAATACTAAATTGAAAAAAAAATTGGGACTACCCACTGCCTCTTGACTACAATCTTTCAAATTCATGCGACGGATTTATATTAAGGTTATGTTTTTCATAAACCTCTATTTTTAGTTTATTATTTTAAATTCTCCATATAAAATAAGAAACATGTATATAAGTTCCATGTAACTCGGTCTAGATTACAATAACTGCTTACTGTATTTTTCAGCGTTGACTTCAAAAGCAGTGGTGCCAATCTTTCCTCCATCTTATTTCATTCCTTATTGATTGCTTAGCAAAACTAGTTAAGACGCTCGTAGTAGTAAAACAGTCTTAAATAAGATTTTAAATATAAGTCTGATTTCGGCTTGATATATATATATATATATATATATATATAATTATATCCTAAAAAAACCTCTTGTGCGTAGACATCAGTACACCAAATAAATCACCATGGGTCTTCATATGTGTGTTAAAACGAACCCTCACTACAATCACGTACTGCCGAAAAACCTTCTAGATGCATCACTTATGACTTAATTGCAGTACAATCTGTAAACTTTACATTCAAAATATCGTCAGTGTCTAACCTTGATGGGTTGGTACATTCGAATATAGACACGGGAACAATTAAAAGACATCTAGATCTACATTAGATTCTATAAATCTAGCCCGATTTTCGTTTATGCGGGTATGTGAATTTAAAACAGCCGAATTTAGATAAGTAACTTGTTCTGAAATGTTTTAGAGCTGCTGAAGGGTAGATAGTCTAGATCTACTTACCTCGTAGCTGAATGAGATAAGACGTCATGGTTCTCTTGGGTGTCCGCAAAAACACCCTGCGGTAATGGGGCTAACTAATTACAGTTTCTAGCAAAAAAAAACTCAAAAACAAAAAAAATTTCCTCACGGTTTAGGCTCAAAATGACAAAGTTTTGGTGCATGTCTTTAGAACGATACATTATCCCGTATATCAACACAAAATTTAGGGTTTTTTTTAGTAAATTTCCTTACCCGCAGTGGTTGGCAAAAACTTTTCTTATTTAATATAGGATTGTATGTCTGAAAATTTCTAGCTTATTTCTTTTTTGCAATCGTAATAATATATGTGCAGAGAATAAAGGAGTTCCGACCATCAATATTTTAATTAGAATTGTCTTCAAGGCCATCAATGATATTACCATCACTATCACAATCCTTTTTTTTTCTTACCACCAAGTTCATACCATTACCCAAGGATATTTTTAAACGCCACAATCATAATGAAAATTACCACCTACATGATATACATACAGGTGTCTTGATCATCTTTATAACCTTTATTGATATACCCAATACCACACAGTTATAACCAATTCACCCATTATCATCATAGGGCACACATCAACACTATAAATCGATTTGGTGAAATCAACCATCAACACGAACAGTTTTTGCAATAATAACACTTTCTATAGCTATATTTCACATCAACTCAATGTACAAAGGAAACTCAGATTCAAACAGATAAGTCTGAAGTTTAATTTCTAATACACACATTTTAGCAGCATTAAAACATTGTTAGGCTGATGACTAGAACAACATTTTTTTAGATACAATATTTTTTAACTGAAACATGACATAATCTTTGAACTTAAAAAAACTATACAAAATTATCCACAGTTTATTTAATGTACAAAGAAGTTTTAAATAAAATAGTACCAACACTTCAAAAGTAAAGTACAGCAAAAAAGTTCATTTCAAAAGGACACCTTTAAAAGAATAAAAAGGTAAGCTTTCCAAAATTTGTTCAAATACACATATCACTTATCGCATACATATTTTCAAAGATAACATTTTGTGAAAATAAAGTAATGAATTTAATATATATTATTTATAAAGTAAAATAAGATTTCGAAAGATGACACCCATCCAGCAAGGAAACAATAATTTTCTGTTTTTTACCCCACGGGCGAAGACTAAGGGCGCTCAAAGGAAATAAACGATAAGTAAATAGCTTCTTTCCCTTAGACGTAAAACATTTTAATGGAACTATAATAATTCAGATATTATTTAAATTGAATCTTTTGATTAAATGAAGGACACATTAGGATGGGGTGTTTCGTTGAGCAGAATGTGTGAAGAGGATTGCAGGCTTTTCTTGTTCACTGCGAAAAAAGAGAGAAAAGCTACACAGATAACGAGAGAGAAAGAAAGAGAGAGAGAGAAAGAGAGAAAAAAAGAGAGAGAGAGACAGAGAGAGAGAGAGAGAGAGAGAGAGAGAGAACATTTTATTTCTTTATTACATGTATTGGTAACCTGTGATAATGTACTTTACTATATTATTCGTAATGTTTGAATGTGTCAGTCTGACTGAGCATTGCTTATTTTCAATACATGTACCCATGCAACTTTGTATTGACTGAATAAACTTGACATTGAAATTGAAATTGAAATAATTATGTGTATGTGTTCCCACCGAAACCCACACACCTATGATCAAAACAACATTTTGCTACCGCTGTGAAAAATCACGTTTAAATGTCACCTATATCTTTACGGCAAATATATTATGACAAAAAATGAGAAAAAAATTTAAATATTATTTCTAAACTTTATTTCTAACGCATTGGTGATGTATTGGTTATATTACGATATGCATTTAATGTACAAAAGCATTAACAATCAGATTTCCAGTTCACTCATTTTTTTCATGGAGACTGAATCAAACAGAAATTCAATTCCTGCGTCTGCTTTAGTGACCTAGCCTCCGTCAGGCTTGTTTGGCTAAAATAGCGTATTTCACAGGTAAAATTCTGACAGGTCAAGGCTAAGCAAACTCCAAAAATGCCATGATCATCTGTCATTGGCAAAACAGCGCTAAACCTCTGATCAAATCACTAGCCACGAGCAGGCTTGATTACTGCAAGTCTTCACCGGCTCTGTGGCTTAGCGGTTAGACACTCGCTCAGGGATCGGGAGGTGCGATATTCGATCCACGGCCGAGTCAAACGAAGGACTTTAAAATTGGTATTAGCAGCCAACCCGCCTAGTGTTTGACATTATGGATTTAGTGTTAAGTCTGGTCGGCCCGGTGTCAGGATAATGTGACTGGTTGTGGTGTACACAAGCGCTCCTTACATCACAATGTGGCAGCACGCTTTCAACTGTCGCAAGCGCCGTCTCTGATATAACCTCGAAGCTGACTGGGACGTTAAAATTTCAACCAATCAGCCAACCAACAGCAACAGTTTTCTGTACGGTCTGTCAATCAAGAGAGTTATCGAGACCGCAAAAACTTCAGAACAAACCGGCACCCGTCATTCTGTGCACTAAGAGTCGTAAGAACACCAGACCTTTCTTTAATAACTTGCACACGTTACCTATCACTGCACGAGCGAGTGGAATTTAAAATGCTGTGTCATAATTATGTGTAAGTGTTTGAAACGGGAGGCGCCGCTTTAACCGATCTGAGCTGATCTCCTACTAAAGCCACACTCGAGCCCTGTATTCGGCATCAGAGAAAAAACTTTAGTTTCTCTGACCCATAGGACGTAAAGAGGAGCGAGCTTTCTCATCCATGTGTCCTAAGTTGAGGAACGAATTCTCCCTGCCCACCAAATAAAGTTTTTTAATAGGCCTTAACTTTCCCGAGAGAAATCTCATGAAAGAACTTTATGGTACTGTTTATGATGTCTAAATTTATAAAATTTGTCCATTCTGAATCAGTTATTATCACAAGAATATTCTATGTACTGGTAAAAGACAAAGTGCAACACGTTTACCTTACTTTAGAACGTTCACAGTTAGCTTTCGAATATTATAATTTTAATATCTTTGAGTGCGCATAAAGGCTTTGAATTTTTTAACCCCAAATAACGAAAACAGTCCATATATACAAATTATTGTACACTAATATTTTTATTATACGAGGGTGGGCTGATAATTAATGCAATTTCGGTCTTTTATTTTTTTAGAGGTACACAAACACAAATGGTATCAAATTAAAGACTAAAGTATCTGCTATATCATACATGATATTATTTTTTAACCTAGTCTTAATCCCGATCCATACACAGTTGCCATCGACGTACAAGTTGACGCATGCCGTCGGTGAAAAAGTCCACACATTTGCATTTTTGCCTGAACCAATGTCGAACGGCAGCCTCCACATCTTCATCACTTTCGCAATGGTTTCCTCTGAAGTGTTCCTTTAATTTTGGGAAAAGGTATAAGACACTTGGAGCAAGGTCTGGGCTGTAGGACGGATGGGGCAATACGACGAAATTCATTTTATGCAGTGCCTCTTCAGTCTGGCGACTTGTGTGCGGCCTGGCGTTGTCGTGATGCGGTATCGCGTGTTTTGTGGGGCGCACACGCTTAATCCTGACACTTAGCTTTCTCAATGTAGAAATGTACCGTTCTGAATTAACAGTATTTCCTTGTTTGAGAAATTCTATATGAAAAATTCCCTCTGAGTCCCAGAAAACAATCAGCATCACTTTTCTGGCAGAGGCAACAACTTTGAATTTCCTCGGAGAAGGAGAGCTTTTGTGCCTGTGTTCCATCGACTGACGTTTGCTCTCAGGGCCATAATGGTGTACCCAGGACTCATCCCCTGTGACAATTCGCTGTATGTTTTCCTCGCCCTCTTCCTCATAATGTTTCAGTAGTTTGGCACATGCTGTTTTTCTTTGCATTTTCATCTCATCAGTCAACATTCGCGGCACCCACCTTGCAGACACTTTTCGGTAGCCGAGAATATCT
This sequence comes from Elysia marginata, assembly GCA_019649035.1. Taxonomy (NCBI): domain Eukaryota; kingdom Metazoa; phylum Mollusca; class Gastropoda; family Plakobranchidae; genus Elysia; species Elysia marginata. The sequence goes on along the minus strand of BMAT01002420.1, from coordinate 273,460 downwards.
GTAATGATATGCTGGACTCTTTCTTTTGAAATTTCAAGTTCTTTGGCAATATCCTTTTGTTAAATGCGCCGATTGACTAAAATCATCTTGTCAACAGCTTTCTGATTAGCCGCATTTGAAGCAATCAGGGGCCTACCTAAACGCTTTTGATCGCGCAATATTGACCCAGTCGGGTCTCCCCCTTTCAGTGATGAAACCCACCGACAAACAGTTGAACAATCTACACATACTTCCCTATATACCTTATTGAGCCGTTGATGGTTTACCATTGGTGATTTACCTTCAACAGAAAGAAATTAAATGACAGCACGCTGTTTGAATTGAACATCTTTAGAAGACGCCATGTTCGTAAACAATGTCGACGAAGGTCACCACCTATTGATTTTGACTTAAGCATATTTGGTGCTCTATGACGTCACACAAATGCCATTTTCTCTTACATGAAAGCTATTTAATTTGAAAGTTTTCATGCCAAATTTCAGCTGCCACGATCAAGTAGGTTAAAAGTTACAAGCGAAATTGCATTAATTTTAACCCCATCCTCGTATATTAATTCATGTGCAAATGTATTAAATTTTTAATGTTTCAAAATTTTACCTTATTTTCTGGACTGATCAGATAGAACTTTTCAATTATCATTCTGTTTAATCATGATTTACGTCCAAAATGATTTTTTTTCGTTGACATTTTTAATGAGTATCATAGGTGCATTAAAAATAATAAATAAAATGAAATAAAAAATTGAAAAAAAAATTATTTTCTCATTTCACAACTTGTTTTAAGATTGGATTATACAGCCAATATTGGGTAGCAATCGTATAAATATAATAACGTAAAGTAAATAAGTCAAGCTCAATCTGCTCAATACCGTGTTTCCATTTCAGAGCTTTTACACTTATGATTAGGCCTAAATAAAGTAGGTGAAGAATGAACACTAACTCGAACCTTCAATCAAGCCCACGCGCCTTTTTTATAGTAAGCAGGAGATACAAACCGTTAAAAATTTACACACTTAAAGTTTCCCCTTATATATGTTTATGAGATACCTATTTTAGCAAGCATATGCAAATAGATGTTCATGGTAGCAAGACTATCCCTAGACAGCGAGCCTGGACTGAATGCGAAGTTTTTAAACCAGGTCCAAAAATTTAGAAGACCTCAACCGTATCGTTCAAATGAGCTGGCGTTATAAACAAGTATTTATCTGAGGTCCTTAGCGTGTTGACTCGTTTAAAGCTATAATGTTACGGCGGACTTTGAAGTACTGATTTAAAAAGGCAGCTTCTACCACTGATAGGAATACAAATCAGTTGGGACTTTCCAAAACAAATAATAGAAACGGGAAATCTTGCTTTAAAAATAATAATTTTAAAAGGTGTAGGCCCTATGCTAATAGCCAAGATAAGACTTCTTTTTTTAATTTCTTTTAAATCGAGAACTCCGGTAGTCAACATTTGCTAAGCGGTACATACACTTATACCAAATATAACTGGTTTTAGAAAACTTCATACACACTGTTTCTAGAAGAATATCCTATGTAAAATTCCCAACAGCATCCTTTCACGGTAATTTTAAGTATCAGCCCAGATTTAAAGCTACTTTACTCATAAACGCATAAAATGGGAGATTGTTCGGCCGTATTATACCATCATGTACCAGTTTAAAAAAAGCTCCGGAAAGGACAAAAATAGGTGATGAATATTAGCATTATAGACAGGCATGTAGATAGGCAAATGGACAGGTAGACATGGCAGAACACTATTAAATAAACAAATAATTCCACTCTCAGTGCTGTGCGCTGATATTTAACTCTATTTAAAATCTCAGACTTCAAACAGAAAACTGGACTAATAAATACGTGTGTTTGGGACGCAAGAGAAAGCATTAGGTTTTGAGTTTTAAAGGAGCTTGCAGTAAATAGAGTCGAGTTAAGTTTTAAAAGATCGCTTCTAACTAGCAAAGATAATAATACATGCTACATAGTGACTGTAACAACCGATGAATTGAGTTTTAAGATAACTTTAAAACCAAGTACTTTGTACCTAACTAGTATTCCACTGTTGCACTAGATTGATGAAGAGAAGTACTCATTTACACTAAAACGTTCCGTTGAATAAATAATCAAGTACCGTTATTTGCTACCACTAAAATCGATGTTTTGACAATCTAATCTTTTTGACAAATGTTTTGGTCACGTTGTCGCAATAGCGCGTTTGGATAGGACTTACAATGGTTTTTACCTAAATCTACCTATTAGTGCGAAATCGTATATCGAAAGTGGTTTAAGATCGTTTTATTTATGCTGCGCAACATTTTTTCACCGATCCCGCCACACAAAAGGTGCGCATTCTGCAAGAGGGAATGCGGAAGAGATTGCGTTGCCCAAGTTGTGACGTAGATTTAGGTCAGAATCATTGTTCCTCGACCAGATCCCGAAACTTCGAATTAGATGTAAAAGCGTGTTTTATAACCATGTTGTATGCTTTCTTCGCTCTTAAAGATCATTTATCCGGGCTGCTTGCAGCCGAAGAGAAAGTTGAACAAGAAACTTCAACCCTGGGCAGCTGTTTTTGGGTATTGTTTACCGATAGAGTGGAATTAGTTTTCTCTTTCTCAGAAACCAAACTCGTGAAAAGAGCGAGGACTCGTCTGTTGCAAATGTACGATAAGAAAATAAAAACGCCTTGTAATCCGTTCAAAACGATGTAAACAAATCTCATTGGGTCGTTGTCTACAGCTTCAGCAATTAAGGCCAAAGTCCAACAGGCACCTGTCAGTGTTGATAATCGGACATAGACAAAAAGATGTTTAGAATTGTCCTTCTTGACGGCGTCAGTAGCCTGCAGCTTTCGGACGCTGTATATCTTGAAAACTGCTACAGTGAAGAAGGATACGTTGCAGATAGTAACCACACCCAAAGGCAAGATCGTGGCCACGCCCACAAGCAACGCGCTGTCTAAATAGCAAAGGCGCTGTCCGTATCCGATATCCCGACCTTTTGTTGCGGTGCTGACTCCGCCAGCTACCACTACCACCACCAGTATCGGAACTAAGATCGAGAAGGCTCCCCTCTTAAGAAGGCTGAGTCTCTGCTTGCAAGCCGTACCTCGTCTACTCAGTTGTGTCTTGGCAGTAAAAACGCGGAACATCTGGAAGCAGCAAACGAGACTCCAACAGAACATGCAAAGCCAAGACCAGTGTGTGGCCACACCGAGCACTGTGCACCAGGTGCTGGGACCGTCCACGAACGTGCTCGCCAAAAGCAGACTTTGTGCCAACAGGAGCGTCAAAGACAAAAACAGATTATGACAACCAGCGACCGAGCGGAGTGTTGCAAACAGAGAATAGGTCAGTATGGTTATAATCAGGCAGGCTATTGAAGCGCCTAGACATACGAGAGTGAGAATCGATTGCCAGAATGATACAAGGCTCTCCTCAGAGAAAGAGGCTAATAAGTTCCTTTGTTTTCGCAGCTTCAAATTCTTATCTAGGATATGATGACATACTCTTAGTTGACCATCTTTTGAAACCAGTAAGCCACTTAAATCTTTGGGATCTGATATGTCTATACGCACTGTTTTAAAATGAATGCTTATGTTCCAAGAATCAGATAAACCAATTTTGTCTGTTCGCATTGTGAATTGATTAGAAGGGAGGGTTACAAAAAGACAACTTAGTGTCTCTGAAAGAGGTAAGAACAGTTTTACGTTATGCCAACTTTTGAGCTTCTTACGATGCGATTTACGGCCTGTATTTTCTTTCCAGTCCTCTTCCGTAACAAATTTGGTGAGATGCCTGTAGTAAATTTTTGTTTTACACATCTTTTTGTTCTCAGTTACAACTGGAACTATGTAATAATCTACGCTTGTCAGACAGAAGTTCAAATCAGTTACTGTAAGATTCCCAACTAAATTGTCTACCAGCTGTTTCTCGACATCATCTCTGCTGTAACGATTGCTGGCAATCAAGAAAACAGACACAAAACATTCCTGCCCGTAACACGCACTACTTTCGGTTGAAGCCGGTGTTACCGTTGTCGAGTTATCGGCGTCTTCAATATTTGTCGACGAGAAACAGATGGAATACGCGTCTAAAGGAAGACCTTCGAGAAGCAACTTAACAACGTCTGTGAAAACCAAATTATCCGGTTTTCGGGCTTCGTTTGAAACACACGAAGACGTAGTATCGTTCTGAGAATTTTTAGATGCAACGAGCTTTGAAAGATAGAGCCTCACTTTGTAGCCCAGACCTCGTATCTGGTCAAGAGCTGTCGTGCAATTAAATTCAGTAGCTCTCTTGCCAGAAAAACAAGTCAGGGGCAAGCAATCTCCATCAGGAGTCGCCCACTTCGCATCGCTGCAATTACCTCGAATCGGATCTAAGCTAATGTACTCGTTTTTTATTTTCGGTATCGATTCCTTTAAGCCCAATAGAAGAGAAAAAGGTGGTCGACTCAAATGAGCAAGGCTGTTAGCAAGTGGAAAATTAACGAAACCATCGCACAAATATAAATCGTCAATCTCATCTTTTTCTAAATTACAATACATGCAATGAATGTTTTTAAAAAGATTGAACTGCTGGCCACGGTGTGCAAGGACCCTATCGGAAACAGGAGTGTTTCGCTCACAGCGCTTTTCAAGGCCAGGCTTGTACTTGTCCCATTTGCCGGTTACATTGCAGTGGTACACGAGGTTGTCAAACCATCTAGGATCACAAGCTGCTAGGTATTCTTTGTTCGGCGGCCACTGATTGACTTTGCAAGCAGAGTTCTCGCCGAGGCTGAGTCGCAGAAGCTCATCTTCACTGGTTGCAGCGAAGACCTTTTGGTAGTGCGCACAGTGGATGGATAATTCCCACGGCACAGTCTGTGATAGTAGAGAAAGAAAAAGTACACCTTATATCTAGATCTAGTTAAGTTACTCTCAGTTAATGCTGCTCATTATTATCGTTACACAAGTGAAAAGCTAGGAAAAAAATCTTTCTCGGTGGTCAATGTATCTTTTTTGCGCGCTGCGTGTATCGTTCTGTTCTTTACTTTGCTTTGAAACAGCTAACTAGAAAATGTAGACCATAATATTTTCGAAACGTAGTGATATGCTAACAATGCTACAAATGTAGCCAGAAGACTGTAAACAGATTATGAAAAGGCCGGCATGTTCATGCATTGTCTCAATTATATTACGGTTTTGAGTTAAATAAGTTGTCGAGAACGAAGCACATCATTTTCATTGTAATAATACTACTTCTGCTACTACTACTACTACTACTACTACTACTACTACTACTACTACTATTATTAATACTACTACTACTACTGCTGCTGCTGCTACTACCACTACAACTACTACTACCACTATTACTACTACTACTACTACTGCTGCTGCTACTACTACTATTGCTACTACTACTACTGCTACTACTACTACTACTACTACTATTACTACTACTACTACTACTACTATTATTAAATTGAACAGGAGTCGCAGTAGAGCTGTGTAGATAAGCAACAATTGACTTGCTTTACTACTATTATTATTATTATTACTACTACTACTACCACTACTACTACTA
>BMAT01002420.1:246540-259568 GCA_019649035.1 Elysia marginata | reverse complement strand
CTACTACTACTAATACCACTACTACCACCACCAATACTACTACTACTACTGCTGCTGCTGTTACTACTACTACTAATACTATTACTACTACCATTACTGCTACTAGTACTACTACTACTACTACTACTACTACTACTACTACTACTACTACTACTACTACTACTACTACCACTACTATTACTACTTCTACAACAACTACTCCTACTCATACTACTACTACTACTACTACTACTACTACTACTACTACTACTACTACTACTACTACTACTACTACTACTACTACCTCTACTACTACTTCTAATACCACTACTATAAAAAAGCAATAATAATAAAGGGAAAGCAACAGATAATAACAATTACAAGAAGAATACTGAAGGATTGAGTTTCGATGATTTTGCATGTTATGTACATGGCTTTTGGAACAAAGACGAGACAAATTTATTGCCAGCAGATTTAATATTTGACTGCACCGCGCAGACCCTCATAATCAGTAATTATATCTAAGGTAGTTGTGCAGAGGATAAATTCTTATCTAGATAACCAGTGTCACACATGTCCGTCATGTGTTATCAGTACTGGCTTTCCGCTTTAGATAAATGTCACCAAAAGAAAAAAAAACTGTTAGAGGCTGTAGACTAGTGGGGTTTTTTTGGTTCAAACAACGGGCGATATTCTTCTTAACGTTCTGTAAGACTCCAATAAATAATATTCCCGAATTCAATTGTGTCTCCGACATGTATCAAGAGCATGAACAGAGTGTGTCTGAGCTAAGGGTGTCGTTAGAGGTATATCGTTTTATTAGATGTATTTCGAAGCAACCTAACACAGAAAACCAGTGGCGTTATCATGCGAATCGTCGGAAAACACGATTAAAGTTTTGTAAATTATAAATGGACAAAAAATTCTATTTCTACAAATGATTCGATATTACCGCAGCAGACTCAATAGGGCTAACAACACAAAATTTAGTCTGACTGTTTTAATGAGCAGATGAATCGGTGGCATATTATAAACTAAACGACTTTAAAAAATTATTGTCTGGCAGAAAGAAAATAAACAGATAGCATGCAAAATGATATGGCCCTATCAAATTAACATTATTTTGTTGTTCTTTGAGTTTTGAAAACGTGCCTATCATTACTAGAATCATTCCCTGTCCTGAGTTCACTGGACAGTGGGACTGTGAAGACGGCTTATGAGAATAGTATTATACTCACGTTACGTAAATAGACTGAAACCAAGCGCATAGATGATTATCAGTTTGCAAACGAACGAATTCAAACCAGTAAAAATGATGGCATGGAATATTTGCTAATACTGATGGAATCACATTTGTGAGCACACGGTTCATTGAAGGTATGTGTTTGCAAAGCCAATAAACTTTTGGAGATAACAATAAATCTTTATACTGCCTGTAAATTTATTTTTAAAAAGTGCACAGTTATGCTGGGAAGAAGAAAACAAGAAAAAATGGGTACCGTACTTCAAAAAGAGTGTATGGTAAATGAAACTTTGCCAATATTTATTTTTACCATTCACCTTATCACTCACTTTAATTTGTGATTTCTTAAAAATTTTAGAGATTAATATTTACAATTATGTAAATAGACTTTTTTCTCTCATTATATTATCATATGAATAAAACAATGTTCAGTTGTAAGGACTTTCCGGGTATGTTTTTTATAGGTTTTTTCTTTGCTTTTCTTGCAAACAATCATTTTTAACAAATTAACGATTCATACTATGCTGTTCATGAGTTGATTTCTATATTCAAACAAAAAGCCTCTCCCTTTGTTTCCCCAACGCTATTAGTCTTAGATAGAATTAGATTGGTAAATTAATTAGTTCTTGAGTTATTGCACGTGAGAGGCATGGAATTCAAGAGGCTTAATTTTTCACAATAAAAAAGACTGGTGTTAAAGTTTATATATTGATTGTAAAAGCCAAAATGGCATTACCGTGTTGTAACAACCTCCAGAACACAATTTTATTCTTTTTTTTTCAATGGTCTCATACTCATAGTGGATATGACGAACAACACCATTAACTTTAAAATTGCAATTTTAAAAAATGTGTAAAAATTGACCCAATATAAAAAAATGCTTTTTTTCTTGAGTCGGCTGGCAACCCATGTAAACTCATTTTATGAAAGGACTACACAATGAGATCAGAACACAAAATTAGGGTGTCACATGATATGCTGACTGTGTGAAAACGAAATCACTTGGCCTAGTTCTCAGTTGGACATTGGGTGTTTGAGAAATAAGTAATTGTTAAATAACATTTCCGTGTACAAGGACATTTCAACTGCCTTTTCTGCACAAGCCTTGATTGCTTTATTTCTATAAAAATGCATCAGCGTACTGAGGCGCGCTTGTCTGCTAGGCCTAACAAATAAATTCATAGAATCACAGCATCTTTGTGCAATCATCAAAAAATATCTACATTACCGAATTGCGGTTTACCACAGTGAAAAATAAAAACTTTAAATTATGACTTTGTTTTGTATATACATGTATTTGCCTTAGTATGGAGAGCCATGTATAATTTTCTATATCTAGAATCTAGGTCTAAATTTAAAGCAAAGCCCATATCTCGCAATCGTTATAACCTAAGTCTAGATTAGATTTAGATTCTATATCTAACAGAATATGTGTCAAATTTTCAATAAGGTACGCTTATTCCACACGTTTGATAATGTTTTCTTTACTTCTTAGACAAATTCTCTCTATCTTTAGGCCTATTATTTGTTCAGTCCCTTCTTACTGTCAGTCTTTAAATGATAGTAAATATTTAATACCATTACAGTACCGTCATAATATATATCAAGTTAAATGTTTTTATGAACAAACAATGGTGTATTTTTTGTACTTTTTGAAACAGAAAGAAAAAAAAAGCGAGAAGAAGTTTGAACTTTTAAAAAAAAATCGTTCCCGAAAGAAACAGACTATATCTTGTGACTAAAAAAATAGAAACTGTCTTTTCCAGAGGCGTAAGCCTTGTTTACTCAACTTCAGGCTTTAGGTATAAGGGTATTCTTAATCTAGTTTATTTCAGAATATAGGAATTACAGTCAGGTCGATGTTTACTGCTCACAAAAATCACCTAAAATCAATGAAAATTAGCTTTTCTGTTCCCATATATGTAGACATTTTAATGAATAAGCTCTATGATATCGCAAGATGCAGAAGTACTTTAAGAAAATAAGGTGTGAAGTGACAATTATTGTACAAAAACTATGTATTCGATGAGGTGAAAGGAAAACAATGCAGTACAAAATATTTGATTTAAGAACCTACACATTTACCTACTAAATAGAGGATGGAAGTAAAAAGCTTTCGTATCGTTTTAGAAAGCGAACTATTGCGTGTGTAATTGATCTCAAGCAGAAAAAAAGCTTTTCTAGCTCGGTTTTGTTAAGTTACAACATGTACATTAAATTACTCATATTATGTATGAACCTGGTTTAAAATGAGAGAAAAAAAGAGTCTAGGACAATATGAAATTGATTTAGGCAATTACTAAAATCGGATGTCTCGTGTTTTTATTTGCAGGTCAAAAATAAAAATATTTACCGTCATGGACTTAACCATCGGAACATAAAAAAATTGATGCTGCTGCCACTCAACAGTATTTAGCAAATCTCAATGTTGCACAAAATTTGAACATTGCTCACAGCAAAATAGGTCTGCTCTGCCTCCAAGGAGGGCAGAGGTACGAGTTTAGACGTAATACCGTGTCTGGAAGATATTTTATAAAAATTCACCTGGAACACAGCTGGAATAATGTCCTTTCCAACCAGGAAAATTCGCACTGCGCGGTCAGCTGCAAACAGGAGGACACTGCAGCCTTCCGTCAGGGATTTCAGTGATCAGGTCATTGGATGCTATCCAGGTTGGTTGATAATCGTTACAACCTTAACAATAAAAAATCTGTTCACAGACAGTGATTAAGACAAAAAGTGACCCCAATCCCGAGAACCCAGCCAAAGTCGGAAAGCATACAACTCTAACAAAATTATGCACTAGACAGAATGTACATGTATTTATCGTTAAAAGTTATTTTTTTTTAATGAAGTTTAAACCTAAGGATATTTGATTTATATTATGTAAAGAGTTTGAAACTGAAAAATTGCTTGTAGCCCAGCATATGCCTGGCCGGTGACTTAAGCTGGGTTTTCGGGATCTCTTATGCCCGCTTATAGTTTGACTTCCGCAAAAAGTGTTAGCGTATTGGTTATAAAATGTGAAATAAATAATATATCGTCTGATCATGTATCTAGATATACACACATGTCAACACATAATTTTCAATAAAAAAGTGGTAATTCAGATACCATTAATCATAGTTTCATAGATGAGAGATAAGACTTAAAAGTGTTATAAAGTTTTAAGATAAAAGGACGCTAAACTGATAAAACATGTTATTAATATTAATAATTATTATAGTGATGCCATTAACAGCAGTAATTGTTACAAATAATAAAAAAAAACCCAGAGACATACCGAGAGAGAGAGACAGAGAGAGAGACAGAGAGAGAGAGAGAGAGAGAAAATAGGAATATATTCTTATTCAGTTTTTGAGGCCATGGGCCGCCGTGAGAAGTACCTGTATGCATCATAACAAATTAGATTGAGATCTATAAAATACATGGGGACTTCTTTATTTATAGAATGACAATGAGTGCTATATTTCTTTCTTTATTGTGTCATGTAACATAATAAGCAAATTTAAAGATAGGAATAATGACTTAATATTGGACTACATTCTCTATTTGTTGTAAAAAATTTTGAGATTGGCAGTATTTATTGCAAAATTAGATTTAGAAAAAAATGTGTGATAAAATATATTTTTAAAAGTGTCTAAAGTGCAGATTATTCTCTAAGTTTTAGAGACGCATAAATGCATCAGGAAAAAGTTGTATTCTTTGTCAAAAGAGCCAGTACAGATTTTATACCCAAAGACATGTGAAAATTATGAAAGGAAAACGCAAACTGGCAGGAAGTGGGTTAGCCTACGTGTTTCCGATCACCACACACGCAGAACTAGATACCTGAAAAGAAAAAATCTACACTTTGCTAAAGCTTTCCGCAACCAGGGATGACTTTGTACACCTATGTACGGCTATGCAATTATTGACAGGGAGCCTTTCGACTACTGGAATACAAAGGAAGAAAAAGAGAAAAAAATTAGTTTGACATTATCGAAAAAGTAAAATTAATCTTAGCTGTTGTAAAGGTCTGGAGTTTGAGCCCTGGCCTGGCAACGTAGAGTTAAGTTTTGGGATAGGCTTTTTACACGCATTGATATCATTGAGTGAGTTTCTTTAACTGCTGTGGCTTCGTGAGTTCCAAGTTGATGTAATAAGGTTGGTAATGGCCAGTCGTGAAACCCATGTAAAGCTAAGCGAACTTCAGCGGATTAGGCACTGTATACAAATGCTCTTTACTTTATATTACTGTGCTTTATTCAAATTATTACTGCTCTATTTCAGAGGACGGTGGACTTTATTTAGGTATTGCCAACCCGACTAAGGCCGTAGGCTGCAATGTGCTTGACCCTACGCGGCGTCAGAGCCCTCGGTTTACCGGCAGTATCGTGACCTATTCCACACTCGAGGCTGCTGCTCACAGCCACCTGCCTGCCACGTTCGACACGCCCAGGAACTCGGCCATCTCACCAGGTCAGTTAAACGATGTATTGCTAACTTTTTAACATTAAGGACCAGATGTGATTGATCGGTAGACACAGAGATAGATAGCACTATTAAGTTCTCTCACTTTTGTTATTTTCGACACAGTCATGGGTTAATTTGTCTACCTTAAAAGACTGGTGAGACAAATTGATTATTTCGTTTCGATCTTGTTTTCTTGTAAAGTAATTGCAGTTTTCAAGGAGGTCAGTTTCATACTTCTAATCATAATTTTTTTACAGACTCTATTTCACCCACTCCTGTTCTTCGTCTTCTTCTGCTGCTCTCTCTCTCTCTCTCTCTCTCTCTCCAGCATTGAAGTTCATAAATAAAAACTATAATGAAACAAACACGCCCCGTCATCATCAATTATTGTTGCTGTTTTGCAGAAGAGCTTCACAGACGTCATGTTGCCAAGAGCGCCCGATTACGGTCCAGACTGTCAGGAAATAAACAATTACAACGAACTCACATTCTTGACAGCCCCGTGGCCAATGGTCACAGAAGATGTTGGAACCCTCCAGGCTCTACCACTGGGCTCTACCCTTCCCCAAGACCTGCCAGTGGGGGCGACATCAAAAGGCCATGGTACGTTGTTATTCACTGAATGAGATGTCCCCGCCCCCAAAAATATAAAAAAAATATATAATTATAACGCAACTTGTTTTTAAAAGTCCCTAAAGGTATCGTTTTGCTGTGTTTTATTTCAGAAATTGTGTTCGTTACGGGTGTAAAAGATGATCTTGATGAGAAGGGTTCGTTTGCCTTACGCTAAGCTGAATTTTAAAAACCAGATTTAAAATTATAATATCATTCCCTACTCTGACGGCTTTTTGAACACGTCATTTATATATATAGGCCCTATTTTCTTTGCTCATGGCATTTCCTTTGTAATGTATTTTAAATTACGCTTTGAAACAACAAAGCTATGCGCTTTCTGAAACCCTGAATAATTGTTTCATGAATTTGTAGAATAGGGTTCTAGTATATGAAAATGTAATTATTTTAAAGTGAAATCTAAACGGGAAGCACTGCATTCGTCATTGTGTAGAGTTGAATACAAAGCCAAATTGAACTGTTCGTCAATTTCGACATTTCGCCATGAAACTTCTTATTTTAGAAACGTATTGCCAACGTACTCTAAGCTTTGTTTCTCTCAGTGACAAGGCGTTGTGTGCCCAAACTACCTTAAGTCGAAAGTTCGAATCATACCAAAGGCAGACATTTCGGGTATTGTCACTACTAGCCTACTTCTCTCAACTGCTAGTTTCGTACTTTTATTTAAAGTTTTTCAATCAAAGCAACAATGGTAGTATATTGTGTGGCGTCGTGGTGTAGTGGTAGACGCTCGGCTTTCGGATCGAGAGGGTCCGGGGTTCGAGTCCTGCTTTCGGCAGGTCGACGTTTAGTCCTTGAGAAAGGCTATTTACACACATTTTCTTCGCCTCACTCATGCGTTAAACGAGTACCCGACTATAGGCAGTGAAAGATCTTGTCAGAATGCTAGAGTGATGCGCTTAACTTGCTGCTCCTCTGTGGGTTCAGAAGGTACTTTGGTTGGGAATGGCCTGTCGGGGAACCCATGTAGAGCGCTTAGAGCACATTAGTGGATAAGCGCTATATAAAAATGCTCTTTATTATTATTATTATAAAGAGCAGCAGGAAATTAAAGAGAATAGTGTTTTTCATAGATTTTCCTAAATTTCAATTGTTTCCTCGTGCATGTACTATGTTCCTATCCCGCTTTGTTACTTTGTTATTCATATGCTTTGAGAGATGAGAATTTTTGCTTCTTGTCGTTCACTATGATGCAGCGTTAGAGTATCATTTCTTTTGTGCCTAAACCCTCCGCTCCGCGGAGACACGAGGGAGGCACTTTCCACCTCCCCGGTCCAGATTGCAATGGTACTCGCAATTCGTCAATAAAATTTTTGCGCAGTTCTCGTGCAACGTTGACTTTTTTAGTACACATTAGTGTCCTTAATTATAACTGGATTATAAACATGCGCAAGGCAGGCTAGCAGTGAGTGAGACGAAAGATTGGACTATGTTAAAAGGATATTTTTATAGCATATGGGCCCACCAGAACAGTAAAAGAGCAAGTGTTTAGACTGCCGCCGAATTTTGAGAACTACATCGTATTTTCAGAAGCAACGTCTACTATAGAAATCGGCATAGAGAAGAAGATTTCTAGAGGTGTATTTTGGGGATCATGGTTATATGAATTTCCATAATCAATATTGATGAATACTTTTCTGTCATCATCCGTTCTTTGTATTTTTCTTGTGTTAGGTCGTCAGACCGACCCTCCAAATTCAGAAGCCAGGAGACTGCCAGGTCGCGACCCGCCACTACAGGTCGCTACTTCAACAGCAGCAACGGTCTTCGCACTTCCACCACACTCTATCGACCTCTCTCATCCTGCATCCCCTCAGCTGCTACGGGCTACAGACCTATCACTGCCACATTCTCGGGCCCTTCTCAAGCTTGGGTCACAGGACCAGGATTGCATATCAACAAAATCAAGTTGAGCTGTAAAAGGGAAAGATGAATGAAACGAATCATGTCCAAAAAGTGTTGGAAAGGTTAAAACATAGATTTGAGTGGAACCTAGAAAACAAAAATCACACAGAATGAGATAAAGGACTAAAATTTCTTGAAGCCATGGAGTAATCAACTAACTAATGATAAACTCATAGCAATTCCATAACGTCCAACCCCAGGGCTTTAAGATCTGGGCGCTTTATACCAAAGTTAAAAAAAAGGAATAATTTATATAGGTTTGAAATATATAATTTCACTGAAATAAAACTACACAGAAAAAACAACAAAATCCTATTTGAGTATATGAATTATCCATGTGAATAAATTGAACCAATCAAGTAAAGATAAAGATCTAAAACCTATTACGAGTGAAGGAGCGCTAAAGAGAGCTTTCATTAAAATAAATTTTCTCTGACAATATCATCATTCTGGTGGGCGGGCGAGAGTATCATTACTTAGTGCATTTTACGACTCCATGACACAGCGGTGGATTTTACCCATCACCTTGTTATTTTTCTATATGTGAACTTTTTCCCATTCACATTTTGTATNNNNAGTTGAATCTTTTTTTTTTTTTATATCTTTTTTATCTTTATTTCCAAGGAACTGTACTCAGACATTCTGCCAGAAGCCAGAGTAATGATTTCCCACTCTTTAAGAACGTTATAAAATTTGTTATTTTAAAAAAATGATAAGATCGACTAAAAAGTGAGTTTTTCCATGTTGTATCTGACATAATTATATGTTTAAGTCAACCAACCGGTGGATGAGCTCTTCGAAACCCTTAGCAGTTACCATTGCAATATATCACAAAGAAAAAAAAACAATAAAAGAACAAAGCTACAAGGGTTCGGAGGTTCTAAAAAATTATAGTTTTATAAATTTTCTCTGAAGTCATGTGATTTTCTCTAATCGTTTCATGAATGTGTTATTTTCAATGAAAAAGAGACAGAGAGAGAAAAAGAAGGTGAGTGACAAAGGAAGAGAGGAATAAACAAAGAAGAGAGAACGAGACAACGACATGCATGCACTCAAAGACGGAGAGAATGGAAAAAAGAATAGTGGAGTATCAGGAGGAACAATAAAATGACAAAAAAGAGACAATAAGGAGAAGGTGAGATAAAGACGACAGAGGGAGAGAGATAGATAGAGGGAGAGTGAAAGAGAGAGAAAAAAGAAAAATAGAGGGGAGAGAGATAGACATATAGATAGATATATATATATATATATAGAGAGAGAGAGAGAGGGAGGGAGGGAGGGAGAGAGATCCAAATACTTAGGTAGAAGTCAAAACACTAAGTCTTGAAGTATAATTACAAAATAATCAGGGATCTAAAACTGTGATAGCTAAATAAGAGCTAATAAAAAGAGCAGACTTAAAATGTCGGTGAAAAAAAAAGATAAGAGCAATACAATACTAAATGTTCACATTAAAACTTTTCGGGTTCATTACTTTACCTTCTTCGGTTACAAAACAATACAGTCGAGATTTAATAAAGATAGGGAAACATTTCTGGGTTTTTCTATTGTTTAACGTAGAAATAGGTTGTGAGTCAGCGTTTTTATAAAGCTTTTAGAGAGATACAGACAGACATAGAGAAAGAAAGACAGGCAGACAGATAGACAGGGAGAGAAAAAAAAAGAGAGAGAGAGAGAGAGAGAGAGAGAGAGAGAGAGAAACAGACAGAAAGACAGACAGACAGACAGAAGGAAAGACAGACAGACAGACAGAGAAAGACAAGGGAAATAAAAGGGGAAGGCGAAGAGGGTGAACTTCATGTGGTGAACGAAAAAACTGGAAGTAGATTACATTGCGGAATTACTTTGTGCATGATGGATTTAGTTAAGGATTTATACAAAAAATAGTTATATGAATTAAGTTTCAAAATAAACATGTTCAAAAGTAAACCATTTATGAAAAATATCGGTTTTGTTAAGTTGGTTTTTTTGTTGTCAATATATTTGTTTTCGTCTTTATTCTTCTTTACTTTTCAGAAAACGATTTAACAATACAAAGGCAGCAATTCAGAACCATGGCAATTAACTCTCTTTTGAAGCAAAACATTATGAACGTGCCTTTAAACAGCTATGATAAAATATGATATTGTTAATGTAATTTTAAACCATGTGAACAACAAACACCAGTATTGTTTTAAATTCCAAATTCTGAATCAAAGCAATTTTTTTATAAGCTTTTGAAAACCGAAAAAAGCTAAAATACCTAATCTATATTGGTAAAATAAATCTAAATCAAACTTAACACTTCACAGAAAGTTCGAAAGTCACGAGTTCGAAAAAAACAACAACTCGAATTATAGTTTTGCCCGCTTTCCACCTTGGTCTATCAGATCTAACTCTGCTGACGTATTATTATTCTAGACTTTAAAAAAACTGGTTGAAGTAAAATTTCTTGAAAAATCGTTGCCTCCTTTGGTCAAATGATGCAAGTTTTGAAGAAGATAATTATCATTGTAGATCCACAAACTAACAGATTCGCTAAGCCTAGATCTAGTTGTAAGTGATGCTGAACGGTGACCTAACCATTGTGTTAAGCCTAAATGTACCAGCCCAGTGGCTTAGCTTACATTTCATTTCCGTCTCATGGCATTTTTTCTACGCTAATGACAATAAAGTGTGACGAGTGCACACACCCTGTGGATACGTTGTTTTAGCCTAGCGATAAGTGTCTAGATCTTAGAATAATACGGATAGAAGGCTTGCGCTGGGTATGACATCACGCGTGGTGCCGCCATCTCTACTTGTGGCAAGCCACAACTCTCTTCGCCCCAAGTCTAGACCCAACAAGTAGAGATTATGTTGCTTTGCGTGTAATACCGGCATACGTTGTTTTTTGTGTCATTCGCGTCACGTTATTTCATCATAATGGTGCATTCCTATTGCGCTTTTAATTTCTGTAATAGAACTTCAAAAGACACGAAAGTTTCCTTTCACATGTAATAATAATTGCATTTCTATTATAATAAAGCATGAAATTTTGTATTACCGATATTTTTGCATCACAAATTCAGATTTGCCAGACTATCTAAGTCAAAATGCCATCTGGATCTATTAACTTGTTAGTAAAGATATTTAAAATGAACTGAACGCCTATTTTTACAATGTATCATAAATTATAATTTTACAATAGTACGAATGAAATATCCATTTATTTATAGCTCTTCTTTGTCATCTTTTAAAACATTCCTGTTCGTGTTAAAAGTAATGTTTCCGTCTTGTGATCTTTGGTATCAATGTTTATTTCTGACGACATATGAACATTGTAGTATGATATCTGACATAGCTTCTTCTTGCAGTGAAGTGTAGATTAACAACGGCAATAGCAAAGTTAAATAAAAAAATCTTAAAAATATATAATTGAAGTATTTACCACAACGTAATTAGTCTTCATTACTGCATTAAAGACCGAGAAGAACCAATGAGGCCTACATTATTTAATAGCGTCATGTAAATATAACATAACCAGGGTACCATTGTATAAAGCAATAATATAATATTATAAAAAACACATTAAAGTGTTTGTTTTTAGTTTTAATAAATATGTACTGTTTTTTTTTATTATAAATAGTAACAAATAATCCTTATTAATGATGATATCGGAATAGTTTATTCAATAATCCTTTAGATATAACGGTGTAACGGGAACAAGAAAGCGACTTTCTCTCTAAAACCCATTAATTTTTCTGTTGCCTAAGCCGCGCAGCGCGAAGGGTTGCCACAAGTTGACGCCCACTCCGCCCGCCTCTCTCTCGCGTGATTCTCTCAACAAGCGAAGAGAGGTATGCAGTTGGTCTACCCCTTTTAGTCTAAGGTCTAGATGCTGCAGTTGGGGAAAACCCACTATGGGGGATGGTGGAAGCTTGGATTGTCACTTGTCTTGCATGACTGTGGTCTATAAAATATTTAATGGAAAAAGTACTTATTCGTTCCAAATATACATACAAAAGTTATGTGTTTGATATGTTTCTGGCGTGCTTTTTGCCGCTGATTTCAAATCTGTACTCAAGATTGAGTGAAAAAAAATATGTCTTGAAAAAATATTCTGCCTGAGCAAATGGCTTATGACGATTCAAAACTAAGCGCTGAGCTTGGATGTCTCTCGCCAGCTTTAATGTGGCGAAAGAGACGGGGCTTATCGGATGAAAGTGAGACGTTTTTACTGGGCGCGCACACATGATGCGAAGTAGTAAATTAATTGTTTCGATAGAACCATGAAGCGAACGCGTAATGAAAGCGACTTTAGCGGGCTGGTACCTAAACCTAACATTTTGCATGTCATCTTTTTAGGTCTAAAGCTTTGCGAATCACGCCGAAGTTCATGTTTTTTTCCAGTACTACCTAAGGCGAGGGCCGAAATTCCGCATATTTGCACTGTAAAACATTTTTGTTATACTTGCAAACCTCGTTCTATGAGAGTTAAGTCTTTTTCATTGACCCATGTGCGACACTTAATTCATCTATAGATAAGTCGCTTATACTGAATATATGAACATTTGTACATTTAGCTTACGTGAACAAACAATACTAACGTTCTCGTTTTTCTTTGGGTTCTGATCGTCATAAATATGATAAATGCTACACTCATTGCGATGATAATATTATCAAAAGAATCGTCGGAAATATATATACCGTCTTTCTAAGAATATTATAACTATGTTTGCGGGTGAAAATGAAAAAAAAAAACACAACGAAAAAGAACAGAGACGGAGAGCTAGAAAAAAAGAGAGTCAGACAGAGAGATAGAGAGAGAGAGAGAGAGAAAGAAACAGACAGA
>BMAT01002420.1:208220-230915 GCA_019649035.1 Elysia marginata | reverse complement strand
CTCTCTCTCTCTCTCTCTCTGTCATTCTAGGCATGACACATCTATGGTAAAAATTGCTCTAAAAACAGATTTAGTTTACTTGATTTCGAAACCGGAAATAACCTTTTTGACATTGTTTCATTTTGGGAGCTGACATAATGCGTAAATATTAAAAAATCTGTCTTGTAGGATATACAAATTGCACTTAATGTGAAAGCTGCATAATTATTTATTGTGCGGTAAGGATTCTGTTAAAGAATTTCCAATGTTAAGGGCATTTCAACTTTCTTACGATAAAGATTTTTAAAAGAAGTTACTTTTTATGCTTTTTAGCTCAAGACAAAAACGCTAAAACCCAAAAATCATCTGTGTGTTTCCCAGTTTTGCCGCAGAGTAAGAAATTGGAAAAATCGTAATACTTTATTACATGTAAATAGTTCAGAAATCAAAAGACCTTTTTTAACTTATTGCATTGTAATTTGCAGTGAAAAAGTCAAGAAGTTGTAAATAATACTATATTAAATTAAGCTTCTTTTTATTCATGTTTGTGTGGGTTTGAGCAGAATTTTTTCCCCAAAAATCATTTTTTCCATTTTAAGTTTGTTTTGTATCTTTGCATGCCTTAGCTACCTGTAGGTTTTGGTTGTTTAGTAAAAAATTTAAATCGTGGAAACAAAAGCATCTCACAGTCTCTTTTTGTTGTTGAATTTTATTGTTCATTTAATTTGTTCGGAAATAATTGTAAAAATCTTGTCTTTGACTAAAGGTGTTGAGTTGCAGAAAAAAGGCCTATATACCGCAATTAGTGCTACCGTAGATCTAGGTTACGATCTTAAGCTTCATAAGGTAAGCTAAGGTAAGGTAATGGGAATATAAGTTATAGACTCTAGGTTTAGAGGACCACAATAGCGACTACTAGCCAATAATTGCGTAAAATAGCGATCTACAATACCTAAATTCTCAAGTCCTTGTTTTAATGCTTGCATGCATCCTCAAGGCGTGAGATGATAAACAATCTGTGGAAAAAGATTTATGATAGTAATCTAAGCCTTCGTAATGAACAAGCCCAGCAGCGATAAGCAAAACAAATTTGTGGCATAAGGGCTCAACTGATATATGTTACTTGAGTTCTGAGTAAAGTTAGAACAGAGTCAATCTCAAATTCCATTGAAAGGTAAGAGAGATTTGTAACATCTACTCACGATGGTGTGACGGGCCTGCATTGCGATGGCCTAGTTAGTGAAGCAATGTTGTTGCAAATAATGGTATTATGTCTTTTTTGTCCTGTTTCTAATGCCCAATTCTCTTTTCATATTTGAGCATTGAAGCTTAAATATTGAAAAGAAAATTAGAGAATACCGGTTTGATGGAGAACCTACGGTTAAAAACACCCCTCTGAGTTACAGAGCGTGCAACCTACCGAAACGTCTTTGCTAAAAAATCGACATTAAAAATTTGTTATGGCAAAAAACTTAGACGTAGGCGTCTTTCGTTTACAAGAACATACCGTTTACAAGAAATCAAGAATCGTCGTAAACCAAGTCTATACAGTCTCGTGAAAGTTTTGTGATATTGGGACTTCAAAGTCCTGCAGCTGGGAAGCAAAGGGTTAACTTATTAAGAAAGTTTCGACCAAAACCTTAAAATTGAAACGCTTACGATCCTTTCTCTAGATTATGGGTGAAAGTTGTTAGGGAAAACAGTAGCAATCTTCAGGGTACTATTGTGTGGACGCAAATGAAAAGTGCCTGAGTAATTTCTGGGATATGACTTATGAGTGACAAAATATTCTGTTAGTATGGAAAGCAGTACAAAGTCTTAAGGTTTGAGGTGGAAACATTTTATACTGCTTGGTAATATTCTAAGATACGAAAAGCAAATGATTTTGTTAGTATGGAATGCAGTTCAAAGTCCACGACGCAAACTGTATCCCTAGTTTCCATTAAATCCAAGTTCGTGTTCTGGTACCTATATTGTAACTCTATATAGAAAAAAAATCCTTTTCAATGCAGTGGTCATAGCAAACAGTTCCAGGCAGCATTCCTTTCGAGCCCCTTCTCAACAAAAGAAAAATGCATTAAATTTTATTCGAGCCAGTAAATCTAAACAAACCGTTTGAGGCAGTTAATACGATACCTTTTTTTCCCTGTGCTTTCTATTCTTTTTTTTTGACCCGGATTGATTAGTAACTTTCTTAGTTCATGCGAAGAGATAAAGTACATTGAATTTAAAGCAATACGTACATATTATATATAAATCTTAGTGAATTTTTGTATGTTGTAATCAGGTAAGTATAATATAGGGAGGCTAGCGGGCCATATTAGTATTTCTAAATCCTCCGCTCCAATGAGTGGCGAGGGAGCACTTCCCCATTCCCAGTCCATATGGGACTGTCCAGTGTCACCGCGGGGCCAGAAATTGTAAGCGCAGTCTCGTGCTATGGTGACTTTGTTAGTTGTTAATTTCCTATTTCTATTCTATAGCTAAGAGAGAAAAAGAGACGGCGTAGGATAATGGGTGAGGAGCCAACGAGAGCGGGAGAAATAGTGAGAGAGATAGAGAGAGCGAGAGAGAGAGCGAGAGAGAGATAGAGACAGAGAGAGATATAGAGAAAGAGAAGGTGTGCGTGTGTGAGAAAACTGACGGACACAAATAGTGCCAGAGTATCTTGGTTAGACATCTGCAGATACTATAGGTCTGAGGTTGAAACTCTCTGAATGAGTCTATTCATGTGGTATATCAAAAATGGTGAAAGATGAAGCTGGCAGTTGAACATTTCATAATGACCGGCCGATACCTTTCTCTTTTTTCCCCTCAGTTTGTTTCGCCTTTAAGGCCGCTGATAAATATATACATGTATATTGGGCTGAGACCGGGGACCCCACCTCGCTATCGGACCTATTTATTTTAAGTCGAAGTGAGAGAGGCAAGGGGTCCACTGTGGTCTCACGACACCATCTCTGACATCTCCAGTGCCAGGATTGTTTAGTCAGCGTCACATTATTTGGTGGTTTTATTCTGAGGTGATCGGTTTTGGTATAGATTGCCGATTTGAACCAGCAGCTTTAGTGATGGTAGGAATAGTTTATGCGGTGGCTTTGCTATATATCATAGGCATCTTTTGCCGATATCTTTTGGATAGTTAGATGAGTTTAGATAACAGATGACGAATTTTTGGCAGCCATGTGATTGCCTGGCAGATGAGCCCAGTGCTAACAGAGCAATTTGTTGAGATGAACTGAGGGTTTGGTGAGATTTGAGTTGGTATGAGTTTTGGAATGTAGAGAAGGCGTAGAAAGAGTTTGAGAGGGAATGGGATTACCCAAGGGCTGAGAAGTGTATAGAGGTGAGAATTGGCAGGTGGTTATTGGTTATAACACATCTATTCTAACGAGACTGGCTTTTGCCGAAACATAACGGGTCCAAACTATCTACTTGTCTAATACATGTTAGAAGAGACATTAATTTTTTTTTCCGAACGGAGTTGACGTCTTTTTCTCTATTACGACTTTTGGTTGCTTGCATGATTCTCTTCTTCTGGGTGTTTTCTTGGTTATTGAATATAGAAAGAGGCATAAATTTTATGATTAATAGATCATACATGATAAAGGATAAATACTGTGAAAATTAAGCGGCGTAACTAATAGAATATGAGACAAATGATCATGAGAATGTCAAAAGAGACATTCGACATCATGGGATTTTTTAAAATATATACTTGCATCTAAAATACAAAGAAGCAAACAATTCAACAGCCAGACTATTTTTTCAGGCACCAAGTTATTTAAAGGCAATTCTAAAATACTTTTCCCTTAACTTAATTTCGCTATCAAAGACAATTTTAGGAATTTGCGTTTTGCCGTATTTAATTTTCTCCACACACATTTTTGCTACCAGCAGAATCAGATTTACGTCATTTCTTTGAGCTTTACTCATACCAATGTCGCTATTGTCTTCGACTCCAAATAGAACGGTTTGCTCGTCAAGAGTTACACTTAAATCGACTGTTGTCTTGATAAAGTTTCTGACATACAGCCAGAACTCTTTTAGCTTATCGCAGTGGAAAAAGAAATGTTCTAAATAATCACGGGTATTGCAGCTTTCACAATGATCATTTTCTTTTATTTTCATTTTGTGCAACAGAATGTTTGTAGGATAGATATTATGAATTATTTTGAAGTGTAATAAGCGTAATCTTGATTCTTTTGTCGATTCTATCCCTATGCCTAGTGGGGGCTTATTTCCAAACCATATTTTTGTCGCCAAAGATCGGCGCTCTTGATAACAACATTCTTTTGGTGTATTAATAAGGATCTTAGCTTTTTGTTCTTGAGACAGAGTATCTCGTTGATAGCTATTTTTGTTAACGTCTCCTTTGTTTCTACGTTTCTATACATTTCTATTGCCTCGTTGCTAATTAGGTTTTTATATTCTTGTTTCACAGCATTTGTCACTGCCCAATAATCAAAGTATATACCCGCGTAATGTCCAATTTCTTCTTGTATTCCATTCACCGTTTTCCAGTTTAGGATATTATAAAACATTTGCCATATATATTTTAAACCCTTTTCAACCCATTTTCCAATCCACAATGGCTGTTGCCTAAAAAGTACATTAGAGTTGTTGAAAAGGGGTTGTTCTGCTACGAGCGCTGTATCAGGCTGATCTATTTTTATGATTTTTTTTTGTCTATATTCAGCCAGTTATGTATTACCTTTTTCCAAAAATGAGAAGGGATGTGTTTTATAGATTTTACTCCTTTAATAACAACATCAGCTTCCATTACACATGACACATCTATCAAGTCTTTATAAAAGAAGCATGCTTTTTTTTCTTGAGTGCTATTTTGGCTGCAGTGGATCTTTTTTATCCATTTGACAAGAAAAACTGATTGTTGGTCTTTTTCACTAATCATATCTAAACCTCCTTTTTGTTCTTCTTTACACATCGTGTTTCTTTTCACTTTCTCAAATGCTCTTCTATTGGTCATATTTTTCTTCCAAAGGAATTTAAATATGAGGCCATCTATTTCTGACAGTATTTCTTGTGATAAAGATAGCGCCTGAAGTATAAAAGTGATTCGAGAGAGTAAGAATGTTTTTGAGATAATAATTTTCCCATGCAGGGAAAGGTTTCTTCTAGACCATCTTTTAATTTCTTCTTTGATGCTATTCATTTTACCGCTCCAATTTTCTGCGCCCATTTCTTCTATCGTTATGTGCGTGTCACATGCATCCCTCTCTTCCTGTGTCAGTGTGTGATGTTGGCAACGTTGCATAAAAGTGTTTAATTTTGTTTTTGTGTCCCTTAGATTCTTATCTCTTGAAAATAATTTGTCGTAAAAATTTTTAATGGTGGACAATACTTTACCGGGGTTTTGTACTATTTCGTTTCTTTCATTTTTAATATGCCTAATCACATTACTAGGGATCTATTTTTCTCTAGGTTTAAAAAGTACTTCGTGTTTCTATCTCCTTCATCTATCCATTTAGCTCTTGACCGTACAGCGGCGCCTCTAGCTTTCACCTATTGCTCTATTTCTAGGCGCTTTTTACATTCTTCATAATGTTTCTGAACTGTCACGTCTTCTGGGTGATTTGCCAGTTGTTTTGCAATGTTATCTAGTTCTTTCTCTCTGTCACCGCTTTCAGAGTTCAGCATCTTTTTGTACCTACCATATTGCATACACACTGTTTTTATGTGTGATTTCAGCAATTCCCATTTATTTCTCTTGCTCACCCCATTATCTAGGTTTTGATCTTGGACTGCTAGAAATTCTTCTATTTCATTGTTCATTTTCTGTAGGAACTGGTTGTCATTGATATAAGATGCAGTTAATACGATACCTACTTGACTTGCAATCGGTAAGTTGTATCTCAGTAATGTACACACAGTTCTCAATAGGCTTTACTTAAGTGGAAAAATGGTTTATTGGTTAATTGAGGGCATTCGCCCCCGAGGTCGACATTATTGAACTGGCGCTTGTTGGTTCCAGGGTAGAATACCAGCCGCTTTAGTATCAGGGTAGAGTACCACCCGCTTTTGTATCAGGTTGGAATGGTATCGGGGTAGAATACCAACCGCTTTGGTGTCAGGGTAAATTACCAGCCGCTTTGGTATCAGGGTAAATTACCAGCCGCTTTGGTATCAAGGTAGAATAGAATAGTATACCAGCCGCTTTGGTATCAGGGTAGAATACCAGCGGTTTTGGTATCAGGGTCGAATACCAACCGCTTTGGTATCAGAGTAGATATTAAGGCAACACGTGAGGTACTCTTCAAAATATTAAAACACCGAGTTACCCACCCGCTGTCTCAATGAGTTGGGGACGAACAGTTATTACAGTTATAAATGAAAACAAGAATACGCTTTCTAGCCAATGGTCAAGATTTAATAAATAATAATAAAGTATAAGAGAAAATGCTATTTGCAGATCGGAAATTGTGCAATTCCTTTTAAATGATTAACTTAAAAACTTCCTCTAATTACATAACCCATGTGTATCTAAAATAAGTTTACACGCACACACTTACACAACAATCTATATACGTAACTTAGTCCACTGTACATGAATTGTCACAGGCGTAGGACAATGATGCCGAGTCCCATTCTCTCCATATGTCTTAGAGTGGCGAAGACATGACGACGATGATGATGATGGCGATGACTAAGATCCAATAGTCACAATGTTTATCTTCTAAGGGTGAAGATCTGAAAGCGATAACGCTGGTCGTATCGACGATTACGTTGGTATCGACACCGATGATGACGGTGGTAACGACACCGATGATGACGGTGGTAACGTCACCGATGATGACGATGACGGCGATAATCCAGGTTCACCGTTAGGTTCAAATCGCGAACCTGGGTTGCAGAAACGTGCGGCTCTCCACGGCCGACGTATGGCCAAAGCCTCGAGACCACACACACAGGTCTCTCTCTCTCTCGGGTCTCTCTCCCTCTCTGGACACAGCCACTGTAGGCTCACAGCCTCACAGTATCGCAGTCGACAAACAGCACGGTCTGTCAAGTACCAGCAACGACAGGGTTTCTTCTCACATGGCCAAGTAGTGACCGACTGCCAGGACTCTTTAGTTCACACCGACCACTCACTCATGTCACATTGAGTGCAAAAGCAAGACTCTGCGTGGCGGAGAGACTGATCCATCTCCGACTCTACATCTACCAGTCCGGTGTCAAAGTGACGGCGTTTCGACGTACCCTGTAGCAGCTTTTCTGGGTCCTGTGTCCAGTGTCTGTTTTTTGCCCCAACTTTTAAAGGCTTGAAGAACTCTACTTAACTCACACTCAGTACAAATCACTCAGACTTTACCTGCTAAAATGCACCCTGTACCACCTGCAAACCCCTCTCCCTACTAAGAGCTAACTGTTCAGTTCAGAGCTCACTATAAGCTAAAACAAACATTTGATTTAGTTTATGAATCAAAACTACGCCCTCCCACTCTGTTTAACACTCCTCATACCCACACACATACATGTCCTGAACTATGGCCTAAAGCCATGCCATAACAGTAGAGTACCAGCCGCTTTGGTGTCAGGGTAGAATACCAACCGGTTTGGTATCAGGGTAGAATACCAGCCGCTCTGGTATCACAGTGGAATGCCGGCGGCTTTGGCATCAGAAAAGAATACCAGCCGCTTTGGTACCAGATTAGAATACCAAGCGCTTTGGTATCAGGGCAGCATACCAACCGCTTTGGTATCAGGGTAGAATACCAGCCACCTTGGTATCAGGGTAGAGTACCAACCGCTCTAGTTCAGGGTAGGGTGGAATAATAACACACGCCTACTTCTCTAGATCTAGAGTTATTTTTCAACTCAACATTTGGTCGATAACTAGATCTCTAGATTATAAATTTGTTAAAAAACTCGACTCATTCTATAGTCAATAGCTGCAGCCAAAATCATCCTAATTCGCATCCGAGATTTTTTCAAGCTTCAAATCTACTCTGACTTAGACATGGGTATTATATGCCCTCAGAATAGGTTGCAATAACAGATAAGGCTTAGTCCAGTAAGTATAATGTTAAGCAAACATGTTCACCTTGGCTTAAAATGGCCACATAAAATATTTTCTTAAAAGTGTCGTTGAGTCGGCCAGGGAAAGATAGACACAGGGGGCAAAGACCAGATTTGAGTTTGGAACCTTTTCATAAGAAAATCTATTAGATTTTAGACTGGCCTTCTTAGGAGAACGTAGCCCAAAGCGGAGGAAATTTCAAGAGGGCTGATGAGCTAACTGGGCCCGTCAGCCAATCGTTTGCCGCAAAACCCACGCTACCTATGGGTTTCATTACGTCATAATTTATCGTCGTATGGGGCTCATATAATATGATGTGTTATCAAACCAGCTATAGGCTTTTGCTTTGAAACGAAATATCTCACTCTTTCCGAACATGCAAAGGCGATTCCTTCCTGTGGTAATTGGCAGGAGCAAGTTTGAAGCGACAAGTGTAAGTGTGCAGTGTATAAAGTTGTTATTCTATTCAGCAAGCTCTATGAGCCATTTCCTGAGTTGGAGAGAATCACAGCTTTCATTGCCCAAGCAAGGAAAAAAATCAAAGTTGAAAAAGGCATCGAGCACAAGAAGAATTGGGTACAAAATATTCGGCTCAGTCATTTTCTATGTTAATGTCTTTTTTTAAAGAACAATTTTTTTTCAGATTTCCGAAACAATTGTAACTATGGCAATTTAATTTTAGGAGTCATAGTCGACAATTTTCTGTGATCTTAACATTCAAGGTGGACGTTAAAAGGGACTGCCTGTGTCTATGATAATTAATTATGTATATAAAAGTGCTTAAACAAGTAGTTATTGAATACCCAATATCGCTGAATTGTTTTAGATGATTTTGAAAATAGTGTTATGGGCTACCTAATTTCATTCCAGTTTGTCCTCAAACATTAATTTAGATGCGCCAAACCACTACTTCAGAAATCTGTTCATACCTTTTTTCCTCGGCTTTACATAACGTTACCATCCAACCACATCTCATGACCAAAGCTCTGAAGAATATAAATTTAAATAACAATCTGATTGGATGGACTATCAACTTTCAAACCATGAGACCCCAGTATATGAAACCTAGCAATGTTCTAGATATTTCAGCTTGCATTGGTTAAGTCTAAAGCTTAGCCTCAAAGGGTTAGACTAACTGCCCAAAGAATCACGCGAGAGAGAAGCGGGCGGAGTGGGCGTCAACTTGTGGCAACCCTTCGCGCAGCACAGCTTGGGCAACAGAAAAATGAAAGGGGTTTTAGAGAGAATGTCGCTTTCTTGTTCCCGTAACATCAATATATTCAAAGGGTTACTAATTTAAGTTATTCCTATAACACCATTATATTTAAAAGATTATTTATTGTTGACAATTGCTAATCAAAATTAACAGCACATATAACTAAAACAAACACTTTAAAGTGTTTTTTTAATAATAATTATAATACTATTGTTTTCTAGAATGGTCAACTGATTAAAATGTTATGTTTACATGACGCTATTAGATAATGTAGACCTCATTGGTTCTTCTCGGCCTCTAATGGAGAAATATAGGCTAAAAACCTCGTGGAAAATACTACATACTTTTAAGGTTTTATCCAAAAACTTTGCTATTAGTATTACCGTTCTTAATATACACTTCACTACAAGAAGGAGATACGTCAGATATTACATTACAATGTTTATATGTGGGCGGAAATAAACATCGAAACCAAAGATTACAAGACGGAGACATGTAACTTTTAACACAAACAGGAATGTTCTAAAAGATGACAAAGAAGAGCTATAAATAAATGTAAAGTTCATAAAAATCGGCGATCAGTTCATTTTAATTATCTTTATAAACAAGTAAATAGATCTGGATAGAAAATTAACTTAGATCGTCCTGTAAATCTTTATTTATTATGATCCAAAAACATCGGTAATACAAATTGTATTGCTTTATTATGGTGGGAATGTAATATCATTACATATTTGAAAGGAAACTTTCGTGTTTTGAAGCTCAATTACAGAACTTAAAAGCGCAACACGAATGCTCCATTATGATGAAATAACGTGACGCGAATGACACAAAAATAAAAACGTATTACAAGCAAAGCAACATAATATCTACTTGTGGAGTCTAGCCTTGTGGCGAAGAGAGTTGCGGCTTGCCACGAGTTGAGATGGCGGCACCATGCGTGATGTCATACCCAGCGCAAGCCTTCTATCCGTATTATTTTAAGGTATGAAGTTACCTTTACAAACACAGAGGCAGCCCAGAGACGGGTCCTTCTTTAATACTCTTTACGGCTGTAAAGAATGAGTGTTCCATTGTTAAACTAAAGGTACCCACCGATTCCAATGAGCTGTTGATACGTCCCATAAATAATTTATGACCAGATGATGAGCCAGAGTAAAGAAAAAGAATTTAATGGTTTGTAAGATGGTGCCGCGGCCACCTTCTCCGTCTAAATATAAAAAAAAAAGAATAAGTGTTAGCATTTGATTTTCGACGAAGAAGAAAGAACTGAGCCCTCTATTTATTGAAAAATACAAGGAGAACAAGTGGAACAATACAAATATGTAGGCGTAACTATCGATATAAACCTGGACTGGAACGTTCATTTGAAAACTGTATTGAGTAAATCAAACGCTTGTCCATAAATCCAAAGATAACTGAGTTCTTTTCGTATAGACAATGTACTCCTCTGCCTGTTCTATAAGGCGATGGTGAAAAGTGTCCTGTGTTACGCCATAACATGTTTGGTGGGAATATAAACAAAACAGTACAGGAGAAAATATATCAAATTATATAGAAGTGTATCAAAGTATGCAAGCCTGAGTCTCCTTTTTTAGATGTCGAGTTTCTTTAGATGTTAGTTTCATTTTGTTTATTTTTTTTCTAAACTCTCTGGAAAACCACTTCACCCAAGTAGACTGTAAAAGGTACCGCAGGTCTGTTCTACCTTCTGCGATCAAACTCCTGGATTTTTGTGAACAATAATAATCAGCGGTTTTAACTCTTGAGTAAGAAGAGAGATAGAGAGAGAGAGAGAGAGAGAGAGAGAGAAAGAGAGTTTGTGTGTTTTTGTGTGAGAGAGAGAAAGAGAGAGAGTTTGTGTGTGTGTGAGAGAGAGCATAAAAAGTAAAAAGAATACCAATAGCCATGGGTTGAATTAATGAGCATGTATGTTATGATCGCACGCTGAATATGTTTGTTCATGTTTGTTAACTTTTCAGATATGGCTGATGCATTATGTCAATTGTCTATTACCTGTATGGATGTTCAGTTGCAAAAATCAAGACAATGAGCCCAAGAGGACAATAAACATTCACCCGATCATCTTATATCAAAACATTACGCCATTAGAAACATCACGGACTAAACCTTGCGATAGTCTACCATGGTCACGTCACTTAATTTGGCCAAAAGGACGCTTTGATGTTAAAGATAAAAGCTCTCAACAAATACTAATGTCTCTTTGGCCACCTTAAGAGATTATCAAACTCTTTTGACAAACCACTGGAAACCTTTGAGGCTTGCCAATTACTGAGTTTCACAAGGTCGCATGCAGTCGCCTGTCATGGTTTTATTTGTTCACCTGGGATGAACTCAAGCAGGAAAATAGAATTTCTGTGAAAGAATGTTTTAAGAGAAAGAAAATATGTGAGGAGCTGGAAATACTATTCACATGTCGTTGACACACATTTAGAGTTATAAGCCTTAAAAGAAAATAATTTACTCTTTCTCAAACTTAAGATCATCAACAAAGCATATAGTAATTTGAATGCGGTTCAACATAGCGTCTTCAAATAAAAATTAATTAATTAAGGGCAAACTCTTCTATTACTTCAATGTAAAAAAGTAACTTTAATTTTTCACCAAAGTTGATGGTTTTCCCAGCTCTTCACACAAATTGGTTTTGAGGCCTCTCTTTCACTGTCATGTGTAGATGTTTTGTGGGGAGATTTAGAGGAGAAAGAGTTGGTGATGAAGAAAGAATCTACGTAATAGTTCTCCTTTTAGCAGTATTAGTAAACGCTTGCTTGACGGGAGGAAGCAAAATTTGAAGAAAATTCCTTAAGCCGTTTGGACAGGAATTTTCGGTTTGGCTGAAGCGGGGGGCAGAATGGTCAGAGTTTGAACGGTAACAGTAACCCATTTCTGAACATAACAATTACCCCCTCCCTTTTTTGCCGCCCCTTACCTGAAACTCTCTCTCTCTCTCTGTGTCTTTCTGTCTCGACATTGTTCACACCACTCAAACGCCCACTGACAGAGCTCCATCCGTTGTAGTGAGGTGAAAGTGAGGTTGAATTTTTACTTTATTTGATAAAAAAAATTCTACCACCACCGCTCCTTTTTAGAGCAATAAAAGTTGATGCCTTTTGAGTCAAGAGAACTAGTTACAGACTGATGTACAACCATGATGAAGACGAATGGATTAACGCCTTTGGTTGATGCAACTTGCTTCTAAATCTTGTTTGGATTAGTAAGATGAAAAGCTAGTGATCCAAGACCGGCAGTTTTATTGATATAGTTCAAATGACTGTATCCGGTGTGGATAGTAACTTAAGCCATTTAGTCTCTGGGGCCTAGACAGTAACAACAGTTATAAATCGTAATAAATGCTACTAGCGTATGTTACATAATCCGAGAAAAAAAATCAAGTGCTAAGATAATCATGTTAGTTAATAACCAACTCTCACTGAAATCATTCCGCTCTTTAATGAAACCTTTCAGCAGTGTTGGTTTACTCCGACTTTCTTTAGTATGTGTTTATTTCCTTTTCACTTTGCGGGTGTTTGAAACCGCCGAGCGGCGATCTGTTGTTTATCCTTGCTCAGACATGAAAGCTATCCGGTGGGTGAGAGACCCACGTCGCTGTGATATCTACTATATCTGTCAATATGGGCAACCCTTGCCTATGCCCGCGTGCCCTCACGGCCAGGTATGGAGCAACGCTGCACTTAACTGTGTACCCGAGAATTCTCGCTGGAATGACTGTTCTATCAGTTTGCATCACCAAATTTTGAAAAAGACTGGAAAATATAGTGAATCCTATTGGGGTTCAGGAAGTACTAAAATTTCTCTTGTCTTGCCTGAAAGAAATGAGATCATCTTGAAAAACTCTGAAAATATAAAAATTCCCAGAGACAAGAGTTTTCTCGTAGCCGATAAGGACTTCTGGGAAAATTTGCTGATAGCAGTGGAAAAACTGTTGACAACAGAAAAGTCCACTGTGCAAAGCAACACGTTAACTCCTCATAATGATCATAATGATGATGATGCCATGGATAAAAATTTCTGGCACACTATATTTACAACCACTGCACCACTGCACTTAAAACAAAGTTATGAACAGAAGTTGGTGCTTTCCAACACCCGTACACTTGAGGACTCTGAATCGACAAGACATAGAGAAAACCCGCAATCACAAAGTTCTCCCCATCACAAAGAAGAAAGCAAGAGTAAAATTTCAAGATCTCCTTGGTTTTCTCTTGTTGAAAAAAATAAATCTGACTATAAGGATGACACATTTAATATTCCGAAAGGTCAGTTTTTGTTGTGATAAAGGTAAAACCCGAATTGCGGGCTTAAATTTTTTTAGTGTTGTTTACCTTTACCAAAAAATAGTTTATTTCTTTTTTGTGTTATATAATAATATGTAAAAGGCTTTTCGCAGTATGAATAATAAAAGTCAAAAGATTTTTTTGTCTTTTTATACTTAAATTTTATTAATGTTCATCATTTTTTAAATGAATTAGAGGTTGGGACTATTGTTTTAAACATATATATTGCTTGTTTTACACAGACTGCAAACAGTAGCAGCTTTTTAGGTAGACACAGAACTCTCATAGAAGTAAGATTTTATGTTCCTTTTATTATATTTGACAAAATGCCGCTACATCTTTTTCTATTTGCGAGTACGTTATCGCTGAATTTTAGAGCGAATATCGGTTAAATATATTTTTCGCATTGTTATTGTCGCCTCTTTTCTTCTACGTTACAGATTGTATTTAACAAAGGCTTCTTTGTTATGTCTCATTACTTCACAGCTAGAACTCTCAAAATTGGTCTGTATAGCCCTCGTGCTGATCTGTTTGCTCCTTAATATTATAAGTAAAATTATGCAATTTAGAGCTTAGCTTATATTACGACCTAGAAGAAAAAGACTTACAAAAAAATTTATTATTGTATTTATAAACAAGCTGTACTGTGGCATCAGAACTCTTTACGCTACAGCTGTATGACGTATTTTCTCAGCTCTTTTTCTAGACGCTGGCATTCTATATGCGCCGCTATCTCTCCATAAATGCATACCGTTCGAGCCAGGAAATCTTAACAAGCCATTTTCAGTCAGGATTAACAATACCTTGTTATCTATAATAGGTGCGTTTTATTTAAATTGATACTTAGAGATTGACTGATTTGATGGATTATTATGGGAATTTACTCATGTCGTTTATAATTATTGCTGAACTAGGGCAGTGTGTTGGTTGGGTCCAAAGTAGAACGTTAGTAGTTGTAACAGATTTGCTTTAGCCTTGTCATATCGTTCTTCTGTTTATATGGGTGCTCAAGCTCGAGACAAAAAAACGAATAGCTTCCTAAATCAACTTGGAGGACGGATGGGGCAAATATTATTATAACATTCGATTACCGTTTTTATTCAACTCTTACTTAGAGCCGATACTGAAATCTGTGTGCTTTAAAATGATGGCGCGCCACATTCCAGTGGTTGGAATAGGAGTGGCCCAAATGGACCGTTCCCGTATACTATCGATAGTCTCGTTTTTTAGATTCATTTTCCTCTCTCTATACTAAAGAATCCTGAGGTCCAGCGATAAACAATCCCAAGAAACGCACTCACTTGCCGACGTGAACTAAGACCCCGAGGAAATCCCTCAAAGCTGTCTGAGAACAAATATTGCGCGAGATCATGAACTGTTGGGCATGATTACGCTGTAGGCCGCGACCCAGGCCGGCAGACCCACGCAATATTTGTGTAGTCAACAAACGGCGCGAACAAATAATGCTCATTTCAACATGCAAATGATACTTGAGCGCCGTCCGAACAACTGCGCCCGCCTGTTTGATAGAATGTCATTCAATATTAAAACTCCGTGAAATATAAATACAATAAAAGAGAAGTTGAGTTTCCGCAAGACAAAGATAACGCAATGCATGTAAAGTCATACTTGGTATTTGTATTCCCAGAGCAATAATTCGGAAAATTATTCTTTTCTTTCCTTACTGTTTTTTTTTTACAAGCGTTATTGCTGTTTATTTCCCATCCGACTTGGTCGATTCTGTTTTCTATACGTTTGTGTCAAACATTTTTTGTGTCTTTTCTAATTTTTTTTTCTGAATTGTGAAATGTAGCGTGACAAAGGGGTTTCCAATAAATTTAAATGAAAGGTCAATGGGTTCTGTTTTAGAACAGTTGGCCCAACAGATGTCTAAATATATACACTATACATCTGCAGTAGTATTTTGTCACATGAAGGTGATGTTGATGCCACAATACTTTAAATTTCATTAATGTGATAGATATTGGCTCATCCCTCAGAAATTTTTAAACCGCAACTTGGAAAGGTAAACTAAAACCAATTTGAAGCTATTGATACTCTAATTTTTGTGTGATTTTTTTACAATAAAGTTTTCCAAAACACCTATCTATCTTCAAAATACTTTTATAGGGTCTAGTTGAGAGGGATCGTGCCATGTATAGGTCAACTTTTGATGCATGAATCCATAAACTAGTGTTTTAATTCGTAGCACGTAATGATATTTGGGTGTATTTTTGCAATAGACGGGAATTACCGTTGTAGCTATCTTCGTAGCCCATCCTCTAATCATAAGAAAGAAACTCTGACACTCACACTATAAGTATAAACCTACCTTAGGACCACACCCTTCAAAATAATACTCCGCATAAAAAGATCTTGTCCGTTTTTCGTGCATGAGTCTTCTTATGCCTTTTCCTTTCATTTTTGTTTCTCTAACATGAGTATGTTGATCCCTGCCGCTGAAATATGAAACGAAAAAAAAAGAAAATAAACAATATGGTAAAGTAACTGTTTCATATACCAGTAAATAAATAAAGATGCAAAGCATTGACTCTGTATTGGACATGGACAAGATCAATTACCATTTTTTCTTTTGTTTAATGAATAACATGTTATTACTCTTTGAACTTTTTTTTTCTTCTCTGCACAGATAACCCATGTGCAGGTCTAACAAAGGGCTTACTCCCTCACCCGAGAAATTGCCACTGGTACTTTAACTGCAGCAGCAGCAGTAGCATCGTAAACCCAGATTCTCTGTTGGCAAGCCAGACGAGCTACCTGAAAAATCATCTAACCAATACTGGTGGCGATCAAGATTCGACCCTTGCTTTAAACCGTTATTACGGAACAGAATTATGGAACATCGAGGAGGAGGATGACTTTATCAGGATGGACCCGACACCAGTGCGGGGTGTGGAACTGTTTGTGTGGGAGTGTCGCTACCCCCAGTTGTTTGACCATGTCTCTGGTCACTGTAGGGAGTTCATGAACGTCGATTGCCGTGCAAGATTTGAACCTTATGACCAGTGTGAGTATATCTGCAGCATCATTAGTAGTAAAGAGCGCCTGATCTAGTAAAATACTTTAGGCGCTTTACGTAAGCACCTCGACTTGATATCACTAACCAAATTCTTTCTGAACTCACAAAGGAGCAGTAATTAAAGCGCATCACTTTAGCAAACTGGCAAGATATTTTACTGCCTATAGGCGGGTGCTCATTTAAAGTTTAATTGCAGCGAGGAAAAGTGTGTTAGGGGCCCTTCCTAGGGAGTAAAAAAGTAAATTGGGACGATTGAATTATATTTCATGTCCCTGGCTAAGTGGAAGAGTAGATAATCTAGGATTCTATACTTCTTTTTTTTTGTTGAAAGATAACCAATGAACTTAAGAATAGTTTTATATTCAAGTTTAGCAATAACAAACACTACTCAAGGTTTGTCATTATTATTTGTTATTTTCTATGCCTCCAGGCGAATATTCAGTCCGCCAATGTCCGAAAGGGTCCCCTAGCTGCGTTCCTTGTGAGAACCGCTTTGGACAGTGTCGAGGTCGAGAGAATGGAGTGTATCCACTGCAAGGATCTCATACATGGAGTCCTGTGTTCGTGACCTGCTACCTACAAAGAAACATTGCTAGAGACGAGTGCCGACCTCCCAAACCCGTCTTCTCTCCATACAAACTGGACTGTGTCTCGCTTCTTGAGGTGCTTTAAAATTTGCGTTTCACAACTACCAATTCCTAGTCATAATTTCCAAAATACATGAAAGCTATAGGGCATTATTTCGAAATCTGAAGATAAAATTATTATCACATTATTTGTCGGTGAGTCGTAGAGCTTACATTCTTTTAGGCTTTTAGATATCAAGTGATCCGGAAATGAGTATCTTTAAAAAGAGGATCTCCTACAAGGTTTCACCTATAAATTTTTCCTGATGGTTTATGAGAGTTGTAACTGTGCCTGTTTCAAGCGATTTGTATTAGAAAGTTTATGCTCCTCAGCCCCCTCCCCCCTTTCCTGTCGGAAAATTTTTATTTTCTGTTGAAATTTCATTGGAGTGGTGAGTCAGTTAATAGTGTCTCCGTCTCTCACAATCAAATGGTTTTATAAAAAGTATACCCCTTATCGCCCCCTCCCCCACACATTCCTTAACCATTAACACCTTTTCTATAGGCCTATTACATTTAAACGAGAGCCGCAGAAGAGCTATAAGCAAATGAAAAGTTATTAAGTAATGTAAATATTCTAGCCCTCATGTGTTCTCTCAGAGCTGGAAATTTTACCTAACTAAATGATTTTAATAGTCTTGATAACCGTACGTATACGGTTAAAAACACTCTTCACTAATTTTTTTTTCATAAATCCGAAAAAACCCTGATATCCCAGGTACCCAAGCAGCACGGAGGCTTCCAGCCAGACTGCACTGCGCGACCGGATGGTTACTATCCTGACGAGCAGGGTCGCTGTGCAATTTTCTTCCGGTGTGCTTTAGGCCACTTCCGGGGTTATGATGAGTGTCCGCCAGGGAGCGTGTTTGACCCGGCACAGCTTGCTTGTGAAACATACAGGTACGGCAAGCCTCAGGGCAGACTGCTGCTTGCTGTCCTCTTGACAGTAACGATATTTCTTTGTAGCTAAGACAATTGTTAATTTACTTCCTTAAAATGCTTACCGGTATATTTTAAGAATTTAGATTTAATTAGCAAGAATTAAATTCCAGTTTAAGTTGCTGAAAAATATTTTAATTTTTGCGCAGAATGAAGCACTTATGAAAAAAAAAACTACCCTAATTAAACGATTTTACTGGTTTTAATCAAACTTATGGTTATCATTCACATAGACAAATGGAAGTTTTTATTTAGAAAGAAGTGCAGAAAGTATAAGATCTCATCAAACGGTGTACCTATGTGTGGCGTCGTGGTGTAGTGCTATTTACACACATTTCTTCGCCTCACTCATGCGTAAAACGAGTACCCGACTATAGGCAGTGAAAGATCTTGTTAGAATGCTAGAGTGATGCGCTTAACTTGCTGCTCCTCTGTGGGTTCAGAAGGTACTTTGGTTGGGAATGGCCTGTCGGGGAACCCATGTAAAGCGCTTAGAGCACTTTAGTGGATAAGCGCTATATAAAAATGCTCTTTTCTTACCTATTTCACTCTTATGAGTACTTTGATTGCAAGCTTGTACCAGTCTAATACCAATATGATCAATCAAAACATTGTTCCCGAAACAGTTGCAATGTCTTACTCGCTCATTATTAAAGAAAAAAAAAACGTTTGGATCTCTTCCTTTACTGGAATTAATGTTTGTAAGATAAATAATCGAATTATAATAAATAAACCAATTTATAAACTAAAAAATCACATACCACATAATAGATTGCGGTTTTTTATATCGCCATATCTATAGAAGTTTACAAGGTGCAAACAGTTAAAACTAGTAAAGGATGTTTTAAATGTTTTCAGGAAATGTTTTTCAGTTTAGGCTTGAAAATTGAATTGGAAGCAATCTTTGTAACTCCATAAAAAATTATTCGTACCATTAATGATGTTTGATGTCTTTAAAGAACGCTTAGCGAAAGATTAAAATCATTTTATCGGGTTTTTCCTTTTAGCCAATAATTGTCAACAAGAACTCTATCACCTACATAAAGAGGTCAACAAATCCATACCGATAAACCTGGGAAAAAACGCTTCAACACACTAGAGTAATATGGCATTTTAATATCGGTAGAAAGTGCTGTGTCATACATCTTTAACCCTAGAAGTGTCCATATTAATTTTTGCGTCATAATTTCCATTAGCATTAGTGCTAAAAAAAAATTCCCGTTTATAGGCCTATTTAATCGGCCGGCCGACACTTCGTGGGTTAATATGTTAGTACATTGTAGCACGGGTTGTTAGAATCCTGGTGCCATCTTATTACCAAAGAGGCCACCATAGCAAAATAGTTCAGGACTCCATGCAAGAGACAAAATGAGCAACACGCGAAGTCAGAGCGAAAGAGTTCTGGAATGGCAGCAGCAATCAGGCTTTTATTGTTTAAAGGTTAGCTAACTATTGGTGTTTGATGTGACTGTTTTTGACGGAGAGTAGATCAAAGATGTTTTTGCACTTAAAGAACCAGAGAAAAGTAGATCTAAGTGTTTTCAGGGTAATCCATTCAAGATGATGGTTTGCCTCTGTCTTCGTGAAGATTTAGTCTAAACCGTACCTAGATTTAGATCTAGATTTTAGTTAGATGTAGATAAAGCCTACCATCCACGTCAAGTCCGGGATCTACTTGTCACCATCCACACTGCGATCAGGAGGCTCGCTAAATTTCCAAGGCTCTGAGTGAGGCTCTTAATAGGACCGGGGGAATCTCGATAAATTGATTATTTTTTTCTGCTTTATATTGTTCGTGTTTGGTATCAAATAACATTAGTATTGTGTCAGGTTTAAGATTTAAAAATGGTTTTTGTGCTATAATTTTTAGCTCCGGTCGGACTCGCATTATTTCCATGAACTCGGATAAACTTTAGAACTCATATTCAGGACATTTGATATTGAATTTGATTGGATTGAGGTAGGCCTTAAAATCTATATTTAGCTCATATCCACATAAATACTGTTAACGTTTACTATTTTTAATTTGTAAAATTACTAAGCCTTACCGGAACCGATAGGTGCTGAGATGACCAGGATAAATTGGGTGCAAGCCAGAAATTTTACATACCATTTTATTCTTTGCCATTGAAAAGTCTTGGAGAATTACATTTCAAGCTTGTTCATTTCTTGAGGGATTGAGTTTAATGTGATTAAAATAGGTTTCTATGAATAGGACATCGTTTTAACTCTCTTCCTTCCCTACTATTTTAGGAGTCGAGTATAAATCTGAGAATCTACTTTTTGTATAGCAGCTTTTAGCAAGTGCAACTGTTGAGAGTCATAAGTGAATGGGCTCTTTTAAATATTATGTCACATCATATTACAAAAATTGACCTATCTTTGTTACCAAAAATAGACTTGTCACACCATAATATCTAAGAATGAAAAAAAAATTATTTTGAACGAAAAAACTCTTTAGTCCAAATCAAATTTTTAGATTTTAAAAACCTCATTCTTGATTTTTAGCCTTTTTTTAATGTACAATAATGATTTTTATAATAAGAACTACATTCAAGCTGGTGGCAGGCTGGGAACGAGGAAGCAACATTTTTGGGTCCAATAACTGAATACAAGAATAAATAAAAACGTCTGTTGATTTCTGAGAGTACAAGCTTCTGCTTTCATTCAATGACAATTAGTTAATTTAATCACTGATAGCGTCATCGATCACTGGTGAAAAGGAAGGAAGAGAGTTAATGGGCTCTAACTCCAAACTATTTTGAGCGACTTTTTGCCTCATTGACGCTCTCCAAGCCGACAATCGCGTAGGGCCCACAGGCTATAACATAGAAGGTAGGGCCTGCCCACATGTCCTTCCTGAGAGTGAGAATGCTTTTTTCGCGTGTATTGACCTCACCACCATGGCCTCACCGTTATATACCAATACAGATCAAACACAAACTGACCTGATGTCATGATCATCTTCATAACGAAGGACGAGCTAAAAACCTGTTATCCCAATAGTTTCTTCTTTTTTTTCAACTAAATTTTTGTAAAAATTCTTGTAACTGCCACGAACATTCACTAACTTTATCCAAGAGACAATAATTTGAAGCAAAACATGATTTTCGTTTCGAAGACGACAGAAAAATTCCGTCGTTTATTTCCACATAGTATTTAACTACATGTATACTATTTGTCCCATCAGCGAAGCATCTCAACCATGTGGTATGGGGCAGGCTCCACGGTGTGCTGAGCGCATGGACGGCCTGTTTGCTGATCCTCATGGCCGATGTACTCACTACTTCCAGTGCAAGGCAGGCGAGTTCCAACAGTACCATACGTGTGATCTAGGCATCTTTGATCCGTTGACCCACAGGTGTGTGGTATCGGCAGAGCTAACCATGCGGCCATGTGGAGTTCAGGTGAAATTAGACTTTTATCCGATACATAATTATTAGGATTCATATGTACATCATGTAATAAAAAAAAACACTTTCAGATTTAGTTTTCATTTATGTGTTCAAACCAATACATTTCGAAGGTTTAGAGTCAAAAGACTCCATCTGCAACTACAATCTGTTGCGGATTGAACTTTTTGACACTAGACCTAAGCCCGTTATTTTACTTGAAATATTCTACACGGAGAACTCTTGGTTTTACCCAAGACTAGGCCGTACTTAATTTATTAAGGATAGTGTGTGTGCCTGTTTCCAATGGTTAACTCTAGCAAAATTATATAAAAAAATAAATAAATAAAGCGCGGCACTGTGGCAGGTGCGTTGGACCTGAATTCCGAAGTAATGAATTTGATTGCAACTACATACTGCGTGTTATTATACTAGAAAGGCAATTGATGTGTTTACCGAATGTAAATTGAAAACTCACCTATGTGAAATGAAGAATAGTACCATGGGTCGATGTAAGGATCATCCATGTTTGATTGTCGAATGTTCTGACGGCAATTAATTTAATTCAGCTGATAAGCGTACTTTAAAATCATCACGCAAAAGATTTTTTAAACCGCAGAAAATTAAGTAGCGCCGTGGTCAGAGGCCGAGAGGGTCGGGGTTCAAGCCTCTTTTCGTCTTTAAACAAGCCTCACTTTGGTATTCAAAAACCGACTATAGGTAGTGGGAAATCTTATCGGTAAGTTAGAAAACAGATGCATTTTAACTGTTTATATTAGTAATGAAATGTCTGAAAACCCATTTAAAGCACTTAGAGCATCATATTGAATTGCGAGCTAAATAAAACGATCTTTACTTCCGCTTTCAATTTTATTTTGCTGCAGCCCAGTCCATGCGAAGCTCTTCCCACTGGGATGTATCCAGACCAAGCTACTGACTGCCGCTATTTCATCGAGTGCTACAAGGGCGTGCTTCTGACCAATGGGACATGTCCGTTAGGGACAGTCTTCAGCGCTCTTACTGGTCAGTCTCCTTTTATAGCTTATGGCCAATAGAGGATATTGTGTAACAGACATAGAAAATGAATAATAGTAATAATAATAATAACAATACTTCAATAATAACAATACTACTACTACTACTACT
>BMAT01002420.1:137580-177190 GCA_019649035.1 Elysia marginata | reverse complement strand
AGAATATCGAGAACTGATTTGAAGTCTTTAAAGAATATCGAGAACTGATTTGAACTCTTTCAAGAATATCGAGAACTGATTTTAAGTCTTTCAGTCTAGAGCAATGGCAAAGATACAATAGATAATAATGTTCCCTTTTGTTTTTGCCCTGGTCTATATGCTGAATCAGGACTGTGTTACGGAGTTAAGGCAGAGAGTAGATAATCCATTATGATTTTCTAAGACTGATT
This sequence comes from Elysia marginata, assembly GCA_019649035.1. Taxonomy (NCBI): domain Eukaryota; kingdom Metazoa; phylum Mollusca; class Gastropoda; family Plakobranchidae; genus Elysia; species Elysia marginata. The sequence goes on along the minus strand of BMAT01002420.1, from coordinate 176,960 downwards.
AAACGGGATGTCCATAATTATATTGTTTTTTTACGGAATATTTTTCTTCACACTTCTCACTTTTCATTTACCTTTTGAACCAAAAATTGCGATTCCAGTCAAAGTTATTATTTCGGTTTTTTTTTGTTTTATTTTGTTTATCATTTCAACGGCTTGAATCCTGTTGTGAGTGCGTGTGTACCTTTCTCTACATTCTCTCTCTCTTTCTCTACTGTACACCTACTTCTGTCTTTTTTTTTACCTCTTTGCACGTCTCTTTCTTCCTATCTGCCCCAAGAACGCACAAACCCAGTGTATACCAAGTGTTTATTTTACCCTAGCGTTGTGACATCTATTTCATATGATATTAACTTTTTATTCCTAAGGTTCTTTTTTTCCACGAGCATTTATCTGTTTCTTTTTCACAATCAGTTTTGGCCCCTCTCTTTACCCCTTACTCTCCTCTTTATATATCTCTGACCTGAGATCGGGAGTTGCGTGGTCCGATCATCGGCCGAGTCAAACCAAGGACTTTAAAATTGGTATTAGCAACTGATCCGCCTAGTGTCTGGCATTATGAATTTAGTGTTGAATCTGGTCGGCCCGATGTCAGGATAATGTGACTGGGTGCGGTGTACGCAAAAGCTTCTTACATCATAGTGTGGCAGCACGCTTTCAATTGTCCCCAGCGCCATCTATGATATAACGTCGCAGTTAACTGGGACGTCCAAAGTTCAAACATGTCATGGTAACGCGCGCTGTTTCATTCTTATGTAACTGTTTTGATAGAACAGCAAAAGAGGACCTTATAAGACTGAACACAATTGTCATTGACGCATAAAAGTTAATTGGTGCGAATTCGCCATCTCTTGAAAGTTTATATGAAGAAAGAGTGTCAGCCAGAACAGAAATGATCATGAAAGATCACACCCACCAAGCAAGGAAATGTTTTTATTTTTTTTTACCCCACCGGCGAAGACTAAGGGCGTTCGAAGGAAGTAAGCGATTAGTAAATACTTTCTTACCCAAAGCCGTAAACTATTTTAATGTAATTAGAACTAAGAGATTATTGTTATTGAACCTTTTGATTAAATGAAGGACAGATTAGGATGGGGTGTTTCGTTGAGCGAGAAGGATTAAGAGGAGTGCATGCATTTCTTGTTCACCGCGACAAAAGAGAGTAAATGCTACACAGATAGAGTAAGAGGACGAGAGAAAGGGGGAGAGAGAGAGAGGGAGAGAGAGAGAAAGAGAGAGAGAGAGAGACAGACAGACAGAGACAGAGACAGAGAGACACACAGAGAGAGAAATAACATATCTTTTCTATAATGCATGAACTGATAGCCTACAATAACGTGCTTCACTATAATATTCATAATTTCAAAATCTGTCAGCTTGACTGAGCATGGCTTATTTTCAAAACATGAAATTATGAAATTTCTTGGCCTCAGAGTGTCTTTTTTTAATACTTTTCATCTTTCATCCTCCCTCCCATTAACTCGTATCCTTTCTATTCATTTCCTGTTACAAGCCTATCTTTTTGCTTTTATTATCTGTGTCAATTACTCAGTCAGATTATGCCCACTTCTCTCTCCCTGTCTCTTTCTAACCCTGTTTCTCAACTGTTTGGGCCTTTCAAAATAATTAATATTTTATCTCTGAGTCTCTGGGCTATTAAAACAATGCGAATTTCGTGTCATCATTATTCGTTAATCCCATAAACGTAAATTAAGCCGTTACAACAATTGAGTGAGCTATAGGCATTGGATATTAATTGAGGTATAGCCTGGTCGTGTACGCACGGGTATCCAAAGCAAAATGTCATAGAAGGTCGGATACAATTAAGACTGCCATTATAGCTGGCAAGAAGAGAAAACACTTAAAATACGGTTTGATATGCATGAAAAATTGCGACCAGAAAAGTTTTCTTACTAGTCCTTTTATCCCATTTGGTAACGAATATTGTAACTTTGTATAATATGTGACTTCGTAAAGATACTGTTCAATACAAAAGTGAAGAAAACAAGAGCCTAATTATACATTTGATACTACTACTACTACTACTACTACTACTACTACTACTACTACTACTACTACTACTACTACTACTACTACTACTACTATTACTTCTACTTCTTCTTCTACAACTAATAATATATAGTCGATTACCGTAAATGATAAAAATCCAGCCCCATATGCACCCATGTTTGCAATCTGAGTCCAAAGTTGGATGGACAGAGAAGACCACACATGTAACACTACATAGCTTTACTTCTGATCTTTGTTACTGCATACTTTTCAGCACACACCTCCGCCTGGTCTGTTGGTATGCAGCTGCTCCCTTTGTCATAAGCTGACTCCACACATAATCTACCTGTTTGAACTTGAAGCGGTGGTATCCCTGTGGACTTTAATTAACGATGTTGCAATTTTTCAGAGCAGCTTTATTCAGGGTGTCTTTGAAGTGAAGAGTCGGTCTTCCTGTTCCAAATCGCAAGCTCGGTATAAATATTGTCTTGATAATCTATCATCAGACATGCCCACCAGGTATGCGGGCTATCTTAACTGGAAGCGTGTCATCAAAGTATCAATGCTTTCCATCTCGGCTTTTTTTTTTGGAGCACATAAACATATTTGGTTTTCAAAATGCTTCAGAGAAAGCGCTAGTTTCAGGCTTGAACAAAAGTTTTGTATTCTTTGAGTCGGCATAATAATTTATTCTGAACTTCTCCTGCTTTTCGTTTTCACCATTCTTTCTCATTTTCTATGGCAAAAATTTTCAGTGCATTCAATGTAATGATCACAAATTTATCTTTATACAAAAAGTGCGATGAGCGCCCCCTGTCTATCTCCATGCTTGAAAGCAGATGGCGCCTGTTTGGACATGTCCGTCTAAAAAACTCTGAAATACCCGCTAATAAGTCGATGAACAACTATTTCATATCACACGGAAAAAAATTTTGAAGGCCGCCCTTTAACAACATTGCCAATTGTTCTCAATAAAGACCTATCGCGTGTTTGACAGCCAACTAATAAGTCTAGAAGATCTTGAACACCTGAGGTCCATCGCTCGGGACACTGTCGACGAGTATCCGAGAAGCTGCGGAGGCGTCACCCTCGGACGACTGAGACGCGGTAGGCCATATTAAGTCAACTTAACTTCTTTCAACCGTCGCAGCTGCCCCTGAACTTTACCACTGAGAAAGCGAAAGCTATTGGGTTTTTTCGCGCCTGATTGTCTGTCAGCAACTCAAGCCTTTTGCGCATCATACTTCTCAAGAAGGAGTTCCTGAATCTTTATATCTTTGTCATCGAACCAGTCCTGATAATTTTCTTTTAAGGACATATAAATATAGTATCACTTGCGGTGTAGTCAACTTAATTTCTAAACCCTATCGTTTTCTTTTACCTCGTTACCTTGCGGCATTATCAGGATTGATGTTTGCTGCTGCACAAGAAGACTTCACAATCCCTCTCCATATAACTCTGTCCTGACTTTTCTGCGATATGCTCTGTAACTTCAGCCCTGTTGCTTTACTGACTTGGTCAACATAGGATAATGATGGCCTGCCTCTTCCTCTTTTTGCTTCTGTTTTTCCTTCGAAGATGGTCTTCATTCAATCGGTTTTTGTATTTCTTTCTGCATGTCCAATGTACTTAAGCCTTCTTTCTTTTACTAGTGATAGTAGTGTCCTTCCAGTCCCCATTTCTGCTAACACATTTCCATTTGTTCTTCTGTCTTTCCAGCTCACTCTTAGTAATCTTCTGAAAAACCACATTTCAGCTGCCTCTATCTTTAATTCATCCGCTTTCCTCATTGTCCACGTTTCACAACCATAGAGCATTCTTGGCCAAACCAAAGTTTTCAGTAGTTTAAATTTGAGAGGTTTTGGGATTGATTTGTCTTTCCAGATTTTATTGAGGCTGACCATTCCTTGCTTTGCCATTGCAATTCTTGTATTAATATCTTTGGTGCATGTGCCATCTGATGTTTTGATTGAGCCAAGATATTTAAAGTTATCTACATTTCCAGGCTTGTTCTGTCTATCTTTATATCTGGTTCTACATTACTAGACTCTTTGCTTGCTAGTATATGCATAACCTTTGTTCTTTTTGGCATTCAGTAGGAGTCCAGCTTGCTGACCTGCATTGTTGACTCTGTGTAATATCCTTTTCATGCTGGTGAGGTTGTCTGATAAGAGTGCTGTGTCGTCTGCATATCTCAGGTTTGTTATGTCTCTGCCGCCTATGTTGATACCCATATCATCTATATCTGCCTGTCTCATGATTTGTTCTGTGTACAAGTTGAAGAGGTGTGGGGACAATATACAGCCTTGACGCACTCCTTTTTCGATGTTGAAAGGTTCACAATTCGCATTATTCCATCTGATTGTTGCTTTTTGATTGTGGTAAAGAGAAGCAATCATTGATATCAGGTGTTGTGGGAAACCCATTTTCTTACGTTTCACAATTTTGCAGAAGGCTACAAGTGCAAGGCGTTTTGAGAGTTCACCTTGTAAGGCTGACATAACGCTTGGAAAAATTAGATTGTCTGACATCCGTTCTTAATAATAATAATAGTAATGAGAATAATAGTAACAAAACTATTAGACCAAAAAAAAACATGAGACCAACAATTGTCGCTTTTTTTACATTATTTAGAAAGCCCAGCAAAACCAAACAACTCAAGGAACAACAAAAGCATAAAACATTTAAAACTAACAAGACGTACCAAAGTGTAAATAGACCCAACAGGGCCCCAGTAGGGGAACCCATGTCATGATCATCCTCGGGCGTAAACCGGTTCCTTCTCGGTTTGATCATAATAGTGGCCACCAGGGACGTGACACCGCCCACCAGATGCACTGGCCCGTCCCCTGCCACGTCGACCACGCCCAACTTGAAGAGCCAGCCAGAGCTAGCCCACACCCAGTGGGCGGGGAAACAGAAGACGAACGTGTTGAAAAAGGAGAAGATAATATACGCGATGAACTTGGTTCGCTCAGCTACAGCTCCTGTGGATGACAAAGGCGGGAAAATAATCATGATGATAATAACACAAGAACATAAAAAGGTGGCCAATTATTAACATTCCAGCATCGTAAAAATCTAGTTAAACAATATCGACGAATGAACATTAACAAGGATTCAAGATTCAAGATTCAATATAACATTATTGTCCTCTTCAGGTTCTTCTTTTTGGTCACAGCATCAATACATATAAGTGGGTGAAACAAACAAAAGCGCATACATACAAAAAAAAATACAGTACTTGTGCTTACACACATATGCATGAATACTACTATATAAAACAGAACAAAAAATAATAAAAGGAATATTAACAAAAAAGAAAGAAGTTAACTTACATGTTTATCCGTTACGGTATTGGACTAGAGCATTTTCAAGGCAGATGGTAAAAAAGAATTTTTGTACCGTTCACATCTACACTTAAAAAGAATGGGTCTACCTGATCTTTTGGAAAATTTAATTTGTTTGAACAAGGGATGTGAGTCATCTTTTAGAATTGACAAAATTTTCTTCTGAATATTAATGTAGTATAGTAAACCAAAGTCATCAAATGGTTTCAGGGTTTTTCTTAGATTGTTTGCTCTTTTGATTATGTTGTTAATTTTTCTTATCTGGCACTCTTGGGTGTTTCCTCCCCAGCAAGTGATAGCAAAGGTCAAAGTGCTTTCAACAAGAGCTTTATAAAACAGTCGAAGAAGCGTAGCATCTACGTGGAAGAAATTAAGTTTACGTGGAAAGTACAATCTTGTGTTAAGCTTTTTTATCACGTTGCTAGTATGCTCTTTCCATGACAGCCTATCATCAATCGTTATACCTAAATACTTGTATGATGTCACTCTTTCCACTTCTTCATTTTTTATATAGATGGGCAGAAGTTTTGTTTTGTTGTGTCTAAAATCTATTATCAGTTCTTTTGTCTTTTTGACGTTGAGTAGAAGGAAGTGATCATCGCACCACTGGGTAAACCAGGCAATAGTTTTCTTATACTTTTCTTCGTCACCTGCTCTGATTAGCCCAAGTATACTAGTATCATCAGCAAATTTAACTAACTGAGTACTGTCGCTGACTTTAAGTTGACAGAAGTTAGTATAAATTGTAAATAAAAAGGGAGATAAGACTGCTCCTTGAGGGGCACCTGTATTGGTAACAGTTAGATTAGATTTCCAACATTTATTTTCCTGTCTTAATTTGACGTACTGTGGTCTTTCACTCAGGACGTCAAGGATCCAGGCAATGACATTTTTGTTTACATTTATCTGATTGAGTTTCGAGACTATTAGGTGTGGCTGAATCGTGTTAAAGGCTGATGAAAACTCTATAAAGAGAAGCCGACAGTAGTTTTTTGGAAAATCAAGGTGCCCATAGACATTGTCTAATAGTACCAAAATAGCATCCTCTACACTTCGCTTTTCCCTGTATGCAAATTGCATTTGATCTTGAAAAATAGATAAACATTTTTTATTTCCTTTAATACAATTTTTTCTAGACATTTTGTAACTATAGGCGTTAAAGCTACAGGTCTTAGGTCGTTCAGTTCATTTACGGGTGTTCTTTTTGGAATTGATACAACATGCTCAGATACAACATAGTGCTGTAACTTCGCAGTAAATTCGTTGACTTCAGTGAGATTATAGCCTGCAATATTTAAATTTGTTATGCTATCAGCAGTCTTTGTTTTAAAAGATCTATAATTAAAACTCGGGAAATCTTGTACTTGGCAGAGTGAGAGTTGTTTAGATGATAGAAATAAGCAAAAGAAGTAAAAAATTTAAGAAATAGTAAAAAAGGCTAGAATGGAAAGATGTATACAAACTATATTTCAGTAAATATGAGCGAAACTCATTGAAGATTTATCAATGATAGGTAATGAAAATTGTTACACGTAAAAAAAGGGCGTCAAGAGAAACAAATAGAGAGGTTAGAAAAAAAAACATAACCCGATAAACTATTTTTAACTTCAGCACTACTCTAACTAAACCATTGCTTTGATTGATTGATTGATTGAAATTTTTACAAGCCCAGTCCATCATTAGCGATGATCTCAGGGCTTACGATCTCTTCAAGTTCAGTTAACTTCGACCCAATAAACTTGCCAACCTATCTCATATATTAAAATCAAGTTTAAAAAATCTTAGATACCATTTACAAGTTTTAAAAGTTTTCTATACATTGCTTCGGATTTTGCCATATAATCCAATCTCTTTCACATAAACCAATACAAATCATCCTCAAACCTGAGACAATCGTAGTCGCGGTGGTGGCAAAAGAGCTCTGAAACACGAAGCGAGAAAACTCCTCCCCCATCACTGAGTCATCGGGGTCGATGAAGAATTTGCCCATGCCACAGAAGCCGTTGGTGCCTTTGCCATCTCCGAAGCTGAGCCCGTATCCCAACATCCAGTAGGAGATACCGCCAAACACGACGTCCGCGACGTTCTTCGCCATGATATTCACCTCGTTCTTGCTGCTCACAGAGCCGCTCTCTAAAAGACCGAACCCTGCAAAGACAATGATATTTAAAGGGCTTGGGTGGCAAAGTGAGACATAGTCATTTTCAAAATTTGGCGAACTATTCGCAATTCTTTCTCATTTTCCATGACAAGTCGTTTCAAGAATTTCACTAATAATAATAAAAATAATAATATTTAGACTTACGCACCTTAAATCCACTTGAAAGTGATCAATGGCGCAATACAGAAAATTGACATAATTATTCGCCATTCTTTCTCACTTTCTATGGTAAAATGAGGCATAGTCATTTCAAAATTTGGCCAGCAATTCGCTTTTTTTTCTCACTTTCTATTTTATCTATCACAAAGAGTAAATATTTTATAAAGTCATCTACAGCAGCTGTCTCCAACTTTTTACCAAAATTTACTTTCAAACCAGTAACAGAGCCACTTTAAAAATTAATGTCAATGAAAACCGTACAAGGTAAATGCTGTTTGTCGCGTTTTGCTCCGAAACGCTTCATTAATATTCCGCTAAGCATCAGATAATTTTTTTCTTTCTTTTTTTTTCAATGCATTCAATGTGATGAATTGCATTACACGTTTACGTAATGTTTTTATGTCAATTTTCTGTATTGCGCCATTGATCACTTCCAAGTGGATTTGAGGTGCGTAAGTCTAAATTTTGTTAATGTTATTATTTTATTTTTATTGATGTTGTTATTGTATTATGGTTATCATATTATTATTATTATTATTATTATTATTATTATTATTATTATTATCTCTGTAGGTCATAAATAGAAAAAAAAACCAGAAAGTTTTGCGATTACAATTACATAAGAAATAAGCGCGGTCAGTGGAAACATAAGAGCTGGGGGGGGGGGGCGCAACTTTTATAGGCAGTAATTACCTAGATCACAGGGTTACGCGCAACGCTTCTTGAAGTCCAGATTTTTAATGGTTCTGATTTCGAAACCTCGACCTTCTGTCAAAATCCTAAGTTCTACCACTAGTCTAGACCGTAACACCACAACACTAACGGCGTAAATTGGGTAACAGTGTGGCTTACTCGGCAATAACGCAAGCGTTATTCGTAATTATTATAACAAAGCTCTGCTAACAACAAGGTGGGGGTATTCGTTATCCAGTTATTAGTACACGAACTCTTATTTCTGCAAACAAGAAGATATGAGTATTCGCTACCCCAGTTCATGGTATACGTAGATTATTTCATATGATCAGCTAACCTTCGAATCAGGCGCTCGCCTTTGGGTAAGCGTCACGAACCACTAATAATAAAAAATGGAGTATGACCTTGGAGCCTTAAAAAACCCAGATCGTTTCGGATGACGCGTATGCCATGCTTCGACCAAAGGCACTCTTGAACAACAGCGGTCCGTAGAAACTTCGGCAGGTCGATAGAAGCATGTTGATATCGATACCTTCATTTCGGCAGAGAGTGGCTTTTAGAATGAAGCCGTTAAAGTAGTTTATATCGATGTATTTCTATCGACCTGGCAAAGTCTTAAAGGGACACAGTTGTTCAAGAGCACTAACTGGGTTTTTTTAAAGTTATGTCATTGCCGGAGACTGAACTATTCTACGATTACTCTTTCTTACGGCCGTTTTAGCATTTGAAAGCAAAATCTGATTACAGCCGTGTAGTCGGCTCGTCACTGATGCTTAAGTTTAGGCTTAGTGGTGGGCATACGTGTCGAATGAAAGGGACCAGAGAAAACAACGCAACTAAAGAAATGAAGCGTCGTATTTCGGTATATTAAGCAGCAATGATGATTGCACAAAACAGCACCCTCAAGTAAACTTATATCCGTCGTTTCTTTTTCTGTTGGAAAAATATACGGCTGAATCTAGTGCAACTGCTTTGGGAGTTATTTGCATCAAAAGAGTTTGTATTCAATACTACGATCAGACTGGGTCAATATGCCCATTAGTAAGCTAGAAAGAATATTTTAAATTGAAACATCAATGCAGGACCTGCATCAGGACTGTTAGGTTGTTTTCATATAGCTCTATTCAGTTGGAACCTTTCGTCATTACAATTTCAAGCGCTCATCTGATCTAAAATTAGACTTGAGTTTTGTGTCCTAGATATAATAAATGTCTTGCAACCAGTCAAAATGAGTCTGAAGTCGAAATTGGAAAGGAGTCAGATATTGGTATCACAGAAAAGCTTTTTCTACTTTCAACACAACAAACAGAAAAGCTTTATTTTGCTTCTATATGAAGTTATAGCCGTTTGACATCGGTAGGGTTAGGACTAGTGAAATTTCAGAAAATGGAGAAAATAGCTTTTAAAGTTAGACGACTAGAAAAGTGTTAGGGCTCTAGGAACCACAACATTTTAAATTGAACACCTAAAAATAAAATTTGAGGATCAATTAGGTGTAGAAATTGTTTAGAAATGGTTTTAGGGTCAATATCTGAAATAAAATAATTGACTTCTGAACACCCACTAAACTTTAAAAGCCTATATCTCCAAGCTTTTCGACTTACGACTCAATTGGACAGAATGCACGACATTTGAGCTTTTTTAGCTGCCTTGAACTACAGGTGGAACCGCTTGACTCTATATAACCATCAAACTGACCTGATTGCATCGTGAAAATAATAAAGGCACTTGTGAGAATCCATGTGGCATCATCCCAAGTTCTCGCATCTCTAGCTGCCTGGCTCTCTTCTGTGCTCAGCAGGTACGGGGACACGGTTGTTGTGTTGTTAGACATTGTCTGGGAGAAAGTCCACAATGAAAGAACTGTAAGACAACAAAGAATTATTCAAAAATCCTTAAAATGCTTGAAAAAGAAAGTTTTGAGTGAAAAGAAGCAGAAAAAAAAATCTCCTTAATGAGAATCTAATATGCGCCCTGTAAAAATTTCTCTCGCTTCCTTGCCAACCAGGGAGGTATAACAAATACCACTTTGCCATTGATTTTAGACGTAAAAACCACTTTTCTGCAAAATAACAACCATATACGATACATTTATAATACATTTATATTGTCTGCAAGAAGGAGGCATTTAACAAGATTGTGTGAAGTCTACGAAAGTTCTGCACTAGAAGTTTACTGAAGTGACTCTAACGAATACCTTATGGGTGATCAGAATTTCAATATATTTACACACCTAGAACTCGTTAAAATATCTATTTTCAAGTCGCACAATTTATAAAATTAGATCTCTGTGTAACATCACAATAGTAAACCTACCACGGTTTTAAATGTTTAAAATCTTGCACAGCTAATAGTCTCTATAAGATCTGTGAACGGGTAAATTTGGAGGATTTCGCTACTTTTCACTGTCGGCAAACTGCTTTTTCTTTATGCAGTAAACCAACTTTCAATAAACCATACTAGTTTTCCTTGCAATTTACGCCTGATAAGGTACATAACTTTATCAAAAGGACAAGCTCTGAGATGAGTTTTTCTTTTTATCATGACATGTTTAATGATCTGTCTTGCGTCCATGGGGAATGAGTCGATGTCGCACTTTTCACCTTGAAACGTATGGCTGATAAACAAGACATTTTCAAATTTTAACAGCGTAGATAATTTCATAGTATTTTGTGGAAAGATATTAAGACTTTTGTTGATTTGAGTTTTGATTGGCTGGTTGGTTGGTTGAATTTTACTGTCCCAGTCAACTTCGAGGTTATATCAGAGACGGCGCTTGGGACAATTGAAATCGTGCTGCCTCACTGCGATGTAAGGAGCTCTTGCGTACACCACACCCAGTCACACTACTCTTATACCGGGCTGACCAGATTTAACACCAAATCCATAATGCCAGACACTAGTCGGATCAGCTGCTAATAGAAATTTTAAAGTCCCTGGTTTGACTCGGCAAGGGAACGAACCACGCATCTCCCGATCTCTGAGCGAGTGTCTTACCGCTAAGGCACAGAGCCGATGATTTGAATTATGAAAAAAAAAGAAGAGAAAAAGACCTTAAAACGGCGTTTCCCCCAAAAATAAGGTATGTTCGACTCCCGAATCATTTGCCCTGGACGCGAGACATTTTTCTCGAATTCTTTTTTGAGAAGATATAGGTGCTTTATCAACTGTAAACAGATTTCAGTCAGTGAGCACGTGTTTGTGGTTTTAAATTGACATAAGGAACAAAAAGACGATTGCCTAAAAATTTAGCATTTATTAAAAATGCAAACACTTTAATCTTGTTAAGCCTTGTAAACGTCCACGTAATGTAAACTAATCGGCATATCGTAAAGCCTGTTGCTTTACGCTGGTTGAATAAAACACCAGCAATCGATCACTGGTGAGAGGTTGAGTTTGTTGCCCGCAAACGAGAAAATGAAAAACAAAATTCACTTGAGACACTGCGTCTTTGAGGAGTACTGTTTTTAGAAGATGAATGGACTCTTGATAAAAAGGTTTTTTAATTTTTAATAACTACGAAAGTTGATGCATGAGAATAATATATTTTTCTCTTTCAAACATATTCTAGTTTAAAACCTTTTAGCGAAAGACAGGGTCTGATAGGTTTTGCGTCATCCCATGTTACCCTTTTTGGATATCATGAATAGGGATGTTCTAGAGGATTTTAAACACTGTTTTGATCTACCGTTCAAAGTTCGTTGCATAAGCTATAGACATGTAATACAATGGTTGAAAGATTTTTCGGGCATTTCCACTTGAAACCCTACGCCTATCCACTGCTAATTTCACACCTTTAAAAATATGTCAATCATTTTATTGCGCAGTGGCTGCCTCCACTATTGAGACATGAAATCTAGCGTTTTGATAATATCAACGAGCAGGTTTTTTTCTTTTAGGAAAGACGTTTTAATCTGAATTGAAGTCGCATTAATTCATGTTCTTCATTTTAATTCTAAGCAAAAAACTGTGTAACTCAGAAATAAATTGATCAGATCATCTTCAGTTATAACCTAGCTGACTGCACGTATAAAGATTGCTGCATAAGTCATAAGGCAAAGGTACTATCTTTTAGAGCCTATATGTTCAAAACGCGAATACGGTGAAGGTCATCTCCCGTCGTGTGCTCATGTTGTTGAGGCGGCACAACGGGAAGAATAAGCAATTTTTCCTCAGTTATAAAATGTTCCTGCAAATTAATAATTGTTTATAAGGTGATCACGATTGATTCCATTGTGCATTATGATCAATTACATTGTGTAACTATAATTTTAATCTGATTGCGATTCTTCAAATGACGAAATATCCTGTTCAAATTATTTTGTTCACCATGGGCATTTAAATGTATATTTATTGCCTAACATCAAATTTATCACATGGTTTTTTTAGAACTTGTGAAGCTGCCCGAAAAGGGCACGGGGGTATTAATGTAGAAAATTATTGCATTTGTTTGAAATCAATGTAATCTTTGAAGCAAAAAGTCTTAGAGACAGTTTTGTAAAATTTGTAAGTTTAAAGTTGCGCCATGAATGGATAATTTTGATAAGAAAATGAGACAGAATGAGTAAGTGCAATGATTTTGGAAAATGGAACATTTTATTACCCTCCATAGAATGCAGTATCATCATCATCATCATCATCATCATCATCATCATCATCATCATCATCATCATCATTATCATCGTCATAATCATCATCATAATCATCATCATCATCATCATCAATATTATTATCATCGTCGTCACCATCATCATAATCATCATAATCATCATCATCATCATCATCATCATCATCATCAATATCATTATTATCGCCATCATCATCATCATCATCATCACCATCATCATCATCATCATCATCATCATCATAATCAGCATCATCATCAGCATCATCATCATCATCGTCATCGCCCTTATAGTCATCATTACAATAGAGTTGCTCTTCCAATCATTCTACGTTATCGGTCCCTAATGATCCAACGCTGCTTTGTTTCGAGCTTTCTAGCACAGCACAATATTCTCTTTTAGATGTTAGTGTGGCGTTATTAAGAGGCAATAATACTTCGAATTGACGTGCAGCTAGTATTACTGGCTACTGGTCACTGGCCACCATGGAATAAATAATGGTTTGGTTTTTTTTCCGAACAGCAGAAGCTTACAATCTCCTCCAAGCAGCAGTGTATTTGGCAGCTCTTGAGTATCTCCGTGGTGATTAGTTTTCGTTCAGATGTTGATGACATCAAAACGGGCTTTCCCCTGTCCTCATAATCTGCAACAACCTTCTACGATTTCTACGATTTCTTAAAAAAAAAAGTTGTACACAAATTTTCGTGCCGCGTGTCATCTCTCTACTATTATAGACGCGTGCTGTGTTGCATCATAGTCGAGAGTTTGTTTTTAAATTATTGCGGGTCTAGGTCTCAATATTCTTGTACTGAAAGCGGAACACCAACATTAAAACGCTAGCTCACGACAACCGCAAATATGTGTAGACAAGTGTGTGATTGTATTGAAATTTTCCTTGTACTGCACACAACTGCAGCTGTCTTTATGCGTTACAAGGCAATGAAGAACTTCCCTTTAGTCATTGGTAGACTTTCAGCTCTGCTTAGAGATCCTCAGCAGTCTTAAAAAGCAGTTTTACTTTCAAAAGCTTGAATGCGTCTTTTCGTATAATGCCTTAAAATAGAAACTGTTTTGATAACCTAGTTATTGCTGCTGTTTGTAGCCATAGCTGCTGTTGCAAAATATTATCCATACATAATAATTTCTGTAATATAATGAGCAAAGATTTAAATTGTTGCTGTGATAAATTATGCGGTGTGTATAATTGCGCCAATTATCCTTGTATGCTTGGGTGTATCTTTATACTTTTCTTACGTAACTTGCTGTAATACCATGCAAGATTTCTCAAGACGGTCAACAAAGTTAATTCCTTTTTTTTCTTATATGGGTAGGATTGTCCCCAAATACACGTATTTGGTGTCATATATACCACTTGCAAAGGTTTGCCTCCCAAGGTAACAACGTACAATATTAATTTGTAAAAACTGTGTCTTTCTTTCCTTTAACTCTCCTTAGTTCTTTGCCTTCAAGTCTAATTCCAAAAATGTTAAAGAAATATTGCCTTCACCACCCTATCTAAACCTCAAATCACTCATACATATCACAAAATTGAATGCACGGTTGTGAAGGATAACATATCGGTTTTTCCATTATTCAACAATCATATAACATACTCAAACACAATTATTACGATACAAGATCTTGCTTTCAACTGATCATAAACTTTTCTGTCTATTCCACCCAATTAAAAAAAATAAGCACAATTAATACTAAACTGTAAAAAAAATAAAATGAAAGATCAGATTTGATGGTGCAGATTTGTATACATATATGCGCGAGAACTTCATAATTGCAATCAGCTAGAAAAATCTTGACCGGTTCAGTAAAATATTTTCAGAAACAGATATCTTCACCTTTTTCGCTTATTCATCCTACAAGTTTGGACTGCCTTAAGTTGTTGAAGATTACTATTGTCATTCCTCTTGTAGATGCGACACTAGGTCTCACTCGAAGCATGTCTGGTGTGTGTGTGTGTGTGAAAAAAAAGGGGGGGGGGTGGCGCTTGTTTACTGGTTAGTCCATTGGTTGAGAAGTCATCATGGTCGTTAAGGTTGAGTTCACTTTCGACCGAACAAATCAATACTAATCGCAGTTACATCCAGTTGATCCACCCCGATTACCAAGCGGTGCTGACTTCACTGGGTGTTTAGAAGTAAGCCTGAGCGCGTTTCATGAATCATAAAATAGTGGCCTTAATTCTAAAACTTTTTATCTGTTTTTTTTTATACTGGCGCAAATTTGATGATAATCGTAGCAGCATGTCACCTCCACTTCAATCTTGTGGCTTTTAAAAGAAAAATGAAGGCTCTGCAAAGTTGGTCATAAAAGAAAACAGCTCTGAGGTGTACGGGATAGTTTGAAAAAATGCAAGGAAACCAACAACAAAGAGAAATGGGGAAAGGGAAAGAGGTAGAATAGTTAATGGCGGTAATGTGTCAAAAGGTACAGGTGTGAATTAAAAATCGTCAGAGAGAAAACCAGAGAGAAAACCAGAATATTTAAGTCACGGGAAAATAGAGAAGGGTGGGGTGGAGGATTATGTCATGTTATATTTCCCGTACACTGTCAATCTGATACTAAGAGTTTGATCGGGGGAAAGAAAGAGGGGAATAAGCTCAGGAAAGGGAACAAGAGAAAGAGGCGAAAAAACCTTACTGAGGTTGTGTTATAAACCTTGTTAAAATGTTCCTGTGTTAATCTAGCTCATTTTCACCGTTCGTGAAATGGGTTACTAAGCTAGTTTTCCTAATGAAGCCAGAACTTATGCTGCGCCATTCATTTGTGGCTTCCATATCACTCGGCTCAAATTTCTGCCCTGGCAGTTCCCTTTTCCATGTCTGTGACATTATGGCCTGAACGCCAAGTAACTAACTTGGCAAAAAATAGAAGAGCGTCTTCTAGATTAATTAACACTTGGGAATCTGACACCAGAAACAATGAAGTAGCATAGCACCTTATAGATTCGATACTATAATAACGTACGGTGCAATACATCGGAGCTTCTGTTTTTTTATGTGTTTTGTTTTAATATAGAATTTCATACACTCATTATATTCTTATGATACGCTAAATGTCTTTTTGTCAAATCAATATGTAATCGCCCAAAATGAAAACCAAAACAATGCAACCAGTGCGGTTCTTTCAATCTCTAGTGTTAAGTTTGTCTGGTCTCAAAAGAGGAGTAAAAATTTTTGACTGCATTTTGCTATATCTATACATTCTTAAACTTCAATCTGAACAAATTTTTGTCTTAATTTAATTAAAAAGTGTAAATAAGAGAAACGGCACTTTTCTTTTTAAATGTAAGCACAGGAAGAAACGCCTGAGGCATTCCCAAAAGTTGGTCCATGAAACATGGACATTGAGGTAAAAAAAATTAAACTTCCCCAAAGCACTTTAAATTGGGTCTATGGTATAGAGAAATTATCTATCTTAGTTAATGTGAAAGAAAAAAGGTAAAAAAAAATTTACCATTGTAAAGGTAAAAGCCGTTATAGTTACAGCTTACTTCATATTGAGGACATAACGTTTCACTCCGATAGAAGTTTATAATTCTAAAAGTATGCATGTTTTATGGGATATTTGTGGCAGGAGGTTTTAGGCTACCCATTATTGAAAAACTACAACAGTTTTTATCAGTTTCACTCAGTTCATATTTTTGTAGGGCAAAAATGTGCCGAGACATGCTGTGTTTATGGGAACCCAATACTGAAAAGTTTAAAATTTCCATAAATATTTTACAGATTCTATTCAAATTTTAATAAAATTATCTTAAGTTTACGCTAGACCTTGCAAGTATGAAAGTTTTCAATTAGTTTCATTTTCAACAATGGGAATATAATGTCACTCTTCAGACACAACGTTCACTACAAAAGTGTAATCATTAAACGATTCTATTAGAAATAAAAAACACAAGCTTTTTGCAGCTTTATTTGAGATAAATTTATGTTTTCAAAGGTCTAGAGGGACAATTTTGATGAAACACGGTATATTTTCCCTTTTTCCCATAATCTAAACACGCATCATATTGAGGACATAACGTTCACTACACAATTTAAACTAAAAGAAAAAAAACCGTCAAGTTCTCTTTAAAAAATCTAGATCTAGATTTAGATCTTATCATGCCCAGCATAAGCCTTGAATCTACTCTCTTATAAACATTGTCGATACAATTTTACACACAACTGCTACTTAAAATCTCAGGTTATGTATTTGAACATAACACTCACTCTGTAAAGTTGTCTTTAGATGTATATTTTTAAAACCTAGATCTTGTTCCATACATATACATTTTCCTATTCTATATACCCTAAGAACAGCTTTTTTTATAAATTTACTTCATTTTGTGTTAATAGGTCTATATTAATTAAAAAATGCTCATGCAGTCTGGACATAACATTCACTACAAAGAAAAATTGTTGTGAATTTCCTTTGTTCTTATTCCCATGATTTTAGGCAAACTCAGCTTAAAAATAATGGTTATAGTTCAAGAATCTATAGGACAGGTGGAAGTTTCTATAAAAAAAATTTGATGCTGCAGCAATTCTTTCACTGAATGTGGCTTCAACAGTTTTAGGACATAACGCCACTCCAAACATTCACTCCGATAGATCTAATCGCTTGCTCTGAAAATTCGCTGTGATAAGGCTTATGGGGTCAATATTTTCAAATGTAAAACCAAATTGTGTTCTGAATCAAGCTGTAAAGAGGTTTATGGTTGTACCAAATATTAAAATATTTATAATTGTTGAGGACATAACACTTCACAACAATTGTTGCTTGAAAAAAACCACCGATTTTCTTGACTAGAGTTAGTCTTCTAAAACTGATGAGTGTCCAGTTTCAATGCCAAAAAGTTGCTTTTTTTGAAACATTACCTGTGGTAATTAAATTAACAATAAAAACTAACATTTCGTGTGTATTTGGAGATCTACCATTTTCACAACAAGCGTTATGTCCGCTAGACCTAAGCAAATCTACACGGTACACTTCTTTGAATGAAAATATTGACGTACTTTTTTCAGCATAGGTCTATCAGACCTCCTGCAGTTAAAATTCATCGCCAAAAACTGTAAGGTTGAATCGGGAATAAAGTCACTTGAAAGGTAAAGTAGGTCACTAAAAGTGTCCACTTTTTAAAGCCTAGAAAACACGTCTTCTTTCTACAAAACCAAGAACTACACAAAAGCGTGTTATACGATACGGATAAAATTATTCATAGTATCTCTTTAATCATTTTTCAACATGAAACAAGCTTTTACCATGGGAAAAAGCTAAATTTAGTCCTATCTTTATTGGGTTGAAGAAGACATGGTATAAACTGGACGAACTTTTGGGACAGCCTCGTCTGTTAAATCGAGTAAATACAGTATTTTCTATTATATTACACGTGATTTTGACAAATAAATGCTTCGGAGGCCTAATTTTTACCTGTTTGTTACCCTAGGTGAGGTTAATGTGCAATGCGTTTGCAAAGTTTAGAAAAAACAGGCAACTATGAGGAACAGAAATTATAAAAATCCCGGGATAACTAAAAATGACTTCCTTGTAAATTTGGAAATTAGAGATAAAAAAAATTTCATTTAGGTTTTTTCTGTGCGAAAAGATTTATTATTTTTTTAGAATCCCTTTAATGCTCTTAATTCATTTCAACTGTGGATGGAAAAAATATAAAAAGGAACAAATGTGTGTTTTTTCTTTAGTCATGCTCTTTTTGAGCTATTCTTTTTTTTGTTGAATAAAATCGAATGCTCGTGTTTTAAAAAAAAACTTCTCCACTTGTAGTATCACTTTTATAACTAATACAAAAAATACGGTTCTAGGCATATGCAGAAGACTAAACTTTGTTAAACAGCAGAGGCGCTTTTATTCGAATTGTATAAAGCGTTTTCGCTTCATCAAATCTGGAGCCATTGAGTTCATGGCACCTTCTCACCTCTCGAAAACTAACACTTGTTCGAACTGAGAATATCAATGACCACTCTTCTTAAAAGTGCATTTAGGCTCAGCATTGTTTAATAAAAAAAGCGATTCACATCGTAGGGAAAGCGAGAACACATTAAATTTCAAGTTTTTAATCATCTTTGCGCCAAACTAGACAACCAAAATAATCTTTCCTAAAGGGTATCAAGTCTTACAGGCATGAGTACAAGAACCAGCTGATTCTAATGAAGAGAGAAAGTGGATAAAGCGCATTAAACTTTTGGTACAATGGTTATAAACTGGAACGGCCCATGGCCAAGTTCTTTGATTTCTGCCAACCTTAATGAATTAACCACAACATTAATTTAGCTTGGCAAAACAGTTCAGTTTTCAAGCCTTGGATTTGGAAGACTGAATTTCAAAGGCTTTGCACTTATCTCCTCATTGTTAATAATGTAAAAATAACGGGCTTTAAGGGATACATTTTTTTAAAGATAAAAATGGTCGGAAGAAGAATAGAGAAAATAAGACAGATTTTGACGAGTGTTAGTGAATTGATGTGGAGTGATTCGAAGCTGAAAAAAAAATTTTTTGGTGAACGAAAAAAGAAACTTTCCAAAGACAGGGTCCATAAAATTCGAGACAAAAAATAACAATCTAAGTGGATGTTGACGTCTGTACGTGAGAAAAGGGGGGTGGATGTAATTGTTAGGAGTAACGAGGGACTGAAAAGCTAGAGAAACATTTATTTTGTAACAACTGAAAGAACTAGAAAAAATAGGAAGGGAAAAGGGGAGATTAAAGGAAACCTTTAAAGCCATCTTTAGGGTTTTGTTCTTTCTTTAATGTTCATTATCACAATAATTTTAAAAAGAGCTTAAAACACTTTAAAGACCAATTAATGGTAAAAGGCCTTGGCATTATCAAGAAAAGTGACGCTGTTTTGTTTATCATGGTTAGTGCCGGGCACTGAATCGGTTTTAAAATGTTCGGATAAGTGGGTGCACCCATTTTTGAAAATCCAAATAACCGAATAATTGAATCGCTTCATGCAAATTAGTATTAAGATTCAGAATTTAGCGTGATTTTCTCGAACCAAAAAGAAAAATAGGAGGAAAAAAACCGCTGGGAGTGGGTTGATGGTTCTCAAACTGTAAAATTTAGAGTTGTTTTTACGCTTTGCAAATTTTTCCGCATTTCGATGTTAATTTAGATAAACTCAAGGAAACGACTCTCTTCAAATGATTCTTCTTGTAAGCGACTCTTTTAAGGATCCTAAAACGGTTCATTGAATCGGTTAGTGAAGGGTTTTGTTCGGAAAAGCGACTCATCAAAGTAAATCCGAATAATTGAACAATTTATTCAGATCATGCCCAGGCTTAATCATGGTTTGTCGGATTTGTTCAGATGAAGCAAAGTGTTACCATTAATTGAAAAAAAAATTGTGCCCTTAACGCTAGGATTTTTTACAGAAAAAGAGACACGAATTATTATACTTTTAGCAAAACTTTAACAAAAACTTTGCTTTACAGATTATTTTTTATAGACATATTTTTACGTCTTTTGTGAAATGCAACGAACAGATATTCGTAACCAGATTATCAAAATTGTAAGGGTTACTCTATAAACTTAAGTTTCCGTATAAACAAGCGGTTAAAACAACAACAAAAAAAAGAAAACGTCGAGTAACATTTTCTCGCCTTCATACAAAACTTAATAGATCTATACGATACAAAGTATGCCAGTCATGATCTGTGCAGCGGAGAGGGTTCATGTGGTTAAAACATGTGAAGAGAATGAATGACAGCAGAGTCCCCAAAACAGAAGTTCTCTAAAGCACAGGTACAGAGGAGAAAAAAAAGAACAGGTGTTTTAGGGCCAAAACAGAAGTTTTCTAAAGCACAGGCTCAGAAGAGAAAAAAAAAAGAACGGGAAGACTAATACTAAGTTGCAGCTGAAAGTCAACCCGTCTACAGGTAATAGCATTGATGTCAATACATTGAAAATGATAGAAATAGAGCATCAAAGAATGTCCTGTTGCGTTTCAAGTTATGAAATGATGTAGCGAACACTGGAACACAGACCTTTTAAATAACTTTGTTTTAGGATGAGCGTAAGGCATTTTTTTCTATCATTTAATAGATGAAAAAGTTAATTCAAATATACTGATAAAATTTGCACATAAGCTTTGGCGTTTTTTTCGGTAAAGGAAAGCAAACAGGTTTTAAAAGGAATTTGAACGAATCTTTTCGTTGTAGCAATTAATGATACAATGATCTCACCCAGAAATACATGCAGTGGCAGTTTTCTGTTTAATGTTACATTCTGCCCTTTAGAGTACTTTTCCTACAGAAAGTAAAAAAAGCGGCAGTATCTGACACGCTACTCACGAAAAGTTTATTCAATCCAGTTTTTTTTTTCAATTTCAGTTTTTTCAAGCAGAATGTCAAATTAAAGGCTTTTGGTGCATAGAGACGCCTGAAGAAAGTTCGCATTATCCTTAACTCCTAAATGGGTAAACAACTCCTGCCATGAACATGTATCCGTCGCAAAAGAATATCAATTTATAAATATTTCGTCTTCATTATTTTTTATTAACACTGCAGGACCTATAAATCAAGTAATTAGTTTTACGACTGAAATAAATGAAGCAAAAACAAAAAAAAACTCATGTAGTTGAAAAAGCTTCATTGTGCTAAATGAACTTTTCTGCTAATGCTTATTGTTTCAAACTTTCGCTGAAGAGACAGACGTCAGGGACAATTCAGGCGCCAAGAAGGCGTTTCTGACATCTTAAGACTGAGGGAAATGGCAAAGCATTCATTATCTAGTAAGTAGGCCTGCAGGTTTGTTGTGACCAAGCACCTTGAAACTGTAAAAGTCTCACAGGAAACGTCTTGAGAAAGTTCAATGTCACAGGTCGGTTAAAACGCTTCGAAGTCAGTTATCTTAGGCAAGACAACGAAAAGTAAAAAGTAATTAGATTTTTTTTTATTTCTAAGTTACATAGCAATTTTGTGGGTATTAGTGGTAAGATCTACGTTTTTTCCCTTTAGTTGCCAAGTTTTACTCTTTTAGGTTTGATTGTCTGGAAACTGTGAGCTATAAAAGCAAGAGGTCTATTTATTTCACTTTAAAAAAAATGGTCCCAAATTGAAAATTTAGCATAATAATGTTAAATTACGCAGTTTTTATCCAACGAGAGTACAGCACAAAGTATGGGTGAAAAGTTACCTAAAGGCAAAACGCGTGTACTAAGTGGATTCATGAATTAAATAAGATAATGAAGGAAATTAATGACTTCGTAAAAACATCAGATTTGTTCATGAGATGAATGCTTTAGAACAATTTTTAAATATTGGTAAATGCCGTTCTGATTTATCAGAGTGTTGAAATGATTACCAAGCCATGTTTATAAGTGGCAGACCTGAAAGACTTCGTTTGCAATTAAGCAATTGTAAATACAAAGAAGACAAAAGACTGGTTAGGATAAGGTTAAGGGTAGAGATAGTAATTAGATGAATAGAAAAAAATGTAGTAACTGCAGCAGCGGCACGAAAAGTGGCACTGAAGTTTTAGTGATTGTTAGTGGTAGGTGGTGTTATTGCAGTTGTAAAGGTAGAAGAAATAGTGGTAAAAGTTTCAGCACCAGGAACAGCAATATAGCAACAATAGTTTTAGTGGGTGTAGTATCATTATCTGTCATGTACGCACAAGCCATGCCAAAAAATGTTTGTGCCACTATTTAATTAGTTGGCGTGAAAATGAATTTAACTTCTTTCTTACATGATGAAAGCAACATCCGCTATAATCTTGTGAATGGTTTGAAAAAATATCTATCGTTTCTATTCACTCTGACATACTACCAAAAGAGATACAGTATTGTTCATTCCCATTTAAGACGTAAATTTCAGGCAGTACATTTACATTGGCAAGTTTATAGCCAATACATTGGATATACGTCCGCACGGAGTTACGTTATGTTAAGAAACTTAGAAAGTATATAAGTATTCTCTCCATGCTGGACCGGGTCCGTGCATTTGTGTTGATTAAGGCAATTTTCTGCTTTTCTTTTAGAATTTCAAACTTTGCCGATGGCAGACATGTAGTAAGTAATTAAAAATTAGGCGAAGGTAGATTAAGCTCAAATTTGATTTTGGAAAAAAAATCGATTTTATTACATGCCTTTTGTTAAACCGGGGAATCTAAAACTATATAGGGTACGCCTAGAGAAATTGATAAAATGATAAAAAGGAGGAAAAGAGGAAAAAATATGATACCAGATTTTAAAAAATCGAAGAAAAGTTTTAATGATACTAATGATAACATGATAATACAGTATTTCATACACTATTATAGTAATGACAGCAACAACAAAAAACAACCATGGTGTTTATGATGATGATGATGATGATGTTGATGATGATGATGATGATGATGATGATGATGATGATGATGATGGTGATGATGATGATGATTATGATGATGACGATGATTATGATGATGGTAATTATAATGATAATGATGATGATGATTATGATGATGATGATGATTATGATGATGATGATGATAATTATTACGATGTTCAAGCTTTTGTGCTGTCCGACAAGATTGTGTGCTCATGGCTTACAAAATCGATGCAAAAGTTTTTAATTAAGCTTAACCTTTATCTAACACATCCGGTATTGAAAAAGTATTTTTAAATACCTTAAACAGTGATAGCTCGACGGTTTTCCGCGTTCGTGTTCGAGTCTTGTCTCTGGCTGTTTTTTGTGCCGTATATTTAAAATCCAATACTTTACCCCTTAGCTTCTGCGATGAACAAACAAAACCTACTGATATACATGTACTACTACTACAACCAAAATTACCATCCTTTCTTATGAACAAGAGGTTGACATGTGACGGGTATTTTTTACAGTAACTTTCAATTCACAACATGCAGTATAGCATGAAATTTAGAGAAACATAAATTTGAGGGCAACATTTTTCAAAAGCTATTAATAGTGACTATTCTTGGCTAGAATTTCGAAAAAAAAAGAGGAATGAGAGTCAATAAAACCCGATACCTCTCACAGGAAAAAGATCGAGGATTAATCTGAAGAATGTGATTAAATTCAACAAAACGATCACTGAATTAACATGATTAAAATTAATTATACTTACCACAAAAAACGTGGCTTTAGGTAGGAATGTGTCCAAATTTTAAATCTTTGTGCAAAGGTCGACGTTCTATAATGTCAACAAGAAAGTTTATGTTAACTCGCTTTTCGTGCTGAAGTTAAGAGAAAAAGAATTTATTTCATAAGATTAGAGGGCACTACAACTTCTTTTTAAATACTTGAGATGTATACCTCTGGAATGCTGCAAAGTAGACCCGACTGATTGCCCATTAACCAAAATTCAATACGCATTCTATTAACATAACAGCTAACAAGTTTTTTTAAACAGAAAGTTCTCTTTAATTTGTTTGCTCAGCCTAATTTAAACATTTCGACACAGTGGCTTCTAGATGTAATTAGGCGTAACATGTTTGATCAGCGAAACGAGTTCGATTCGCTACGCCAATACTCCTCTCTCTGGAACTGTTTGCGGATAGAACTTAGCCTGGAACGCTCAGCAGAGGCATCCCTACTCAACTTCTCGATATCTAGGTACAAGATAGGGAGAGCTGGGTTGCTAGGGAAGAGACGTGCTAGACTAAACGATCGGTTCCTATCACAAACGCCGGTGGGTGAGTGTGATGTGAGTCGAGTCCTTCCAATGATCGTGACAAATTATAAATTCACTCTTAATGTGTCCTGGACGGCTGCGCGTAAATTAAATTCATAACAATGGAATGGCAGTGCTATGTCCAATGACTGTCTTTGTTTTATGACTTTTGACTTTTAAATAGTTATGTGATGCTGGCAACTGTACAGGCCTAAGCTGTGAGTCCATCTCACTTAGACTCAAAACATCTAGCTACACTTTCTTTCCACTTATAAAATCTAGCTTTGAAATTTGTCTGGTGGCGTCCTGCTTAGACACTTATACTACCCCTAGTGGTTTTGCCAACATTTTAAGTCATGTGTGCGAACATTAATGCGAGGAGTGTATTAAACGAAAAGGGGTAGCCCCCCCCCCCCTTTTTTTTCGCTATCTCTCTGTCTCTGAATTTCTGTCTCTCTGCCATGATAATTTTGCCTTACATAAAAAAAAAAACGAAGATCCTCAGCCCATTTGGACGGTTATTCCTACGTAATAAGCCTAACAACATAACTTACATCTTCGTACATTTTGTTAGAAACTGAATAGTTATGAAAGATTTAGTGGTTAACCTATTTCATCTAAACATAGGAATGAATTGTGAGGAGGATAATTCTAATACCATTATATTTTATCTTACAACATTCAGTCTTAGGCTTATCTTAAGCGATAAAATTCTTCCTTCTGCTGTTAATGACAAGCCTGTAACTTGGTCCTCATTGATCTCTTGTAAACCGTTGGATTTTTTCTATGTGAACGTAAAGCTATATCAAGGGCTTCTTTTAAAAGTTTTCAAGACTCTAATTTCGTGGGTGATTTATAGTTTTGAAACTGGAGAAGCAAGCTTCTTTGAATTGTCAAGTTTTAAATTAACCGTATTCTTTCTGCTGTAAAGATTATCCTATTGAAAATCTTTTTTTTTCTTCAGAAAAATGATTGTGCAAGCAACATGTACTTATTTATTTGGATTAACCTTTGATTTTTATTAGAAGAAAACCTGCGACAGCGCAGTTTTTTTTAATTTCCTAACAAAATTGAACATTGGTTTTAGGAGCACACAGCATGAAGTAACATTTTAAACCTTTTAGAAAGCTAAAATGCATAGCCTGCTTCTAAATATAAAACACGACTAAAATATTCTGTTGACCTTACCAGCTTTGCTGCATGAAAGTTGAGCGATGAAATGCGTTATCAGTGAAGCAGGAAACTCATCTTTTAACATGTTATTTGAGGCTGGCAGGCTCAATTCGAGACCTATAAAATTCACGATTATCTAATAAATCCTCTTTTCCCCAAAACTAAATTTTGATTGCCATGTTCAAACTATTGTTATGTTTACCTTGAGATTCCTCAAGTTTACTCTTTACAAAAGATCTGTTGGCAATTTCTGTTTCAGTATAGAACTGTTTTGGTTTTGACGCTTGTCTAAAGTCCGATAGATCTATACGCACTTATTTTTATGTACGCTTTTGCTCCTGAAGTCAAAATACCATGTCGGCAGCAGCAGATGATGGTCGACCGAAAAGGATTGAATTTAATTTAAAAAGGGGTTTACTTTTTATTTATTTGATTCTAATGAAAATACAATACCGCAACGTTACGGTTCATTTTAAAGTGTACTTGCAAAGTTTCATATTTTTTCATTGTGTAGTTTCTGGGAATCTACAGCTCGCAAAGTTCAGCCTTAGCTCTATTAGTAGTAAGGGGATGCTCCTTTTAACAGCATATTTGCTTTTCACTCATAAACGATATAGGATTTTGGCAGAAACAGTAACACCCAGTATTATTTAGTTTGACCAGAGAATGTATATTAATATGCAGAGGCTTTGGAGTTGGGTATGTACCAGTAACAAAATATGTGTGAGATAAAAATTTACGAAGCTAGAGTTTTTAATTATACATAGATATCTACCCCTAGATATATGCCCCTAATATCCCTTCTTTATCTTTTTTACATCAATCAATCATTCTGCTAAACCTCGTGTCGATCTATCTCTGTAGCTAAAGTGTATGCTTGCAAAAGAAATTGACTAAAGTCAAAAGAACGAAACCGGTGCAAGCTAATAGCTAATGTCTTAATCTAAACGAGATACCACGTAAACTTTTGATGAAAGGTAACGCTTGGTCAGCCCTGTAGGGGCTAAGAAGAGAGAATGTGCCTCCTCGCGGCTCAGTTGAGAGGAGAATCTAGCAAAATTAACCGACTAACTAACATGTAAAAAAAAGAAAACGTAATTTTGTTTACTCCGTTCACGCATCCATATAGATTTTACCCACCTGTCTGTTTTAATAACAATATTAACCAACCGGGTCACCATGAAATTAAAAGAAAAGTATGTTAAACCAATGACTAAAATTATACTTGTGTTTACGAAGTAGTTTTTCTGTAGTCTCGCGAGGGCTTGGAGAGGAAGAGAAAGTGTTGAATAATGTGATCAGATGTGCAAAAATATCTATGACAAATAAACACCCAATAATCGTCAAGACTATCGCCCAATTTTGTACTTTTGTACGTCACCGCTTGGCCTGAAACGGATAGTCTACCATTAGTCAACTACAGGACACCTCACAGGATGCGAGAACACAATTTAGGCCTCGAACATACCGCACGCGGCCCGTGTCCAGCCCAGCGACGGAAACAATTTGTTAGAGCAACAGTGCTACAGTGGAGAAAAACACCGACTGATCATACTGGCAGTTATGATCTGGCGGTGATTTTCCCCATAGTATCGCAGTTGCTTTGTCTGTTTCCGTTGCTGGGCTGAATACGAACCGGGCGCAGTACGTTCGCGGTCTTATAAAGATAACTCAGATGAAACTATATAAAGATGTATGGTGAGTGAGCTTGAAAGGGGCTGACTTCTCCTTTTAGGGCATGGCCTTTGTTTAACCTAAAAAATTAAAGTTAACTACAAACACATACACTTTTTCATCTGTTATGAGAAGATAGGGAACAAACAGTGAAATCATTTGTTAACAAAGTCGAACTTCTCCAGGCTTCACGCCTCTACTTAAACATCTACTATTGTTTACTAGTTGTCTGTGAATATTTCGAAGTGCCTATATAATAATACTTTTTTTCTCACTACGTAATATCTATATTTTTGTTAACTTTTTCTGGCATTTGTGTAGATGTGCATGGGGAGAGAGGTACAATTAGCACCAATCAACCTTTCCCTCCATAGATACATTGAGACACTGTCTTACCGTATTTTATAGACTGAGGGCAGACAGCGCAAAACAAGACGGCCTGTGATCTGTATGATTACAACCACCCCCGCTATGTTTTCCAATGCAATTTATTCTAGATCCTTTAATTTTGAAAATCATTTGAACCTCTTTACATGAAGTTTCCGGGACTCAGATATATAATCGATTGTATACCTTTAATTTTTCGTCGAAAAACATCCAGCATTAAATTTTTTTACACAAAATAAAACTGATGTAATAATCTTCATTATGTATGCTTTCCACTTCATAGAATGAAGAGATTTATTTCACTTTTATCTCTAGTCTCTAGATCCGCATAATATGTCTAGCTTCAACTTCAGATTAAAAAAAAAACAAAAAAAACTCAAGTTTTTGCTCAAAGACGAAAGAATGTATTGGGATGCTTTTGATGAAGATCTTAAATAAACAGCAGCTTCAACATCAAAGTTTTATTTAGTCTTTTCTTATCAAAAGCTTCATTCCGCTTTTTGTTTGTTCTGGGGTTTGAGCATATGAAATCAAATACGGCCCATTCTCGATGCATCATTCTTCTTGATTTGATGGTTTAGAGATGCATGTCAGAAAAACCATTGTTGTGTACATATGTATATGTGTGTCAAAGCAAATACAGGTACGTGTATAACGGTATTAATGTCAACTTGCATAACAAATGAGACTATCAGACACTTTGTGAAGCTCATACGAATTCAAACGCTCGCAGAAATACGATCGAGTGTAATATACATGAGCGTATTAGTTAGTACTATTTATATTTGACAGATACATATTAAGATACTTTATATACCCGCATGGCTCAACCTTCTTACTTTAGATATGTATACAAAAAAATTAAAGTTATTCTGAAGAATTTGCAGACCTGTCATTGGAATACAATCTGCTTTATAGTGCAATCATTGCAGGGTGGTTTTCTTTCTTGAATTCGAATGCTAATAATAAACATGTGCTAACTGTTTTAGACGCGGCCTCATAAAATATTTTAAATCAGCTTGACGAAGACCATTTCATTGAAAACTGCAGTATGACACTATAATGAAATTCAATAGGCTCTCTCGAATCTCTATGGGCTCTTGGTGTTAAGGTACTTGGAGCAGCTTAGGTACATTTTGAACCTGATACGGTATTCAATAGGCAGCCATTGCAAGTCAAATGGAACTAGTGAGATATGGTCTTTTTTATTTTGTGATATAAATCTCGATGCGGTATTTTGTAGGCAATGAATTAGATTTTTAGAAAGACCCACCAAATGTCAGTTGCAGTAATCCAGTCTGGACAATATTAACGATGTTAATAAAGTATGCAGCCAATTCATGTGAAAACGAAATGCAGCTTTTGTCTTTGCCTTTATAAATATCAGTATCAGGTAATCAAATAAATTTACACTTTTATTTAGATTTTCATTGCGATAAGACTTTCTTTTTTCCATCATGTTATACTTTAAAACAAGAATTATGCAAATGTTTATAAAAGCTTTAACATGTTTTCATTTGGAGAGAATTGAATTAACACGTATAAAACAACTATCGTTCTTTTTCATATTTATGATATTTCAAAACATTTTTAATACAATTAATCAAAGAGAAGCGTTAATAATAGTATTGATTTAAACGGGGAAACAATTAAAAGCTATTTAAAATAAATAGTATTTTATTTATAATACTTGACTTTAGCAGAATGATTATACAAAATTTAACATATTGAATAATTTTAAAGAACTTTTGGAGATAATTTAAACTCATATTGACAAAATCACATTTTAAAATTTTAATGCTGTTTTCTACTATATAACTCTCTTCCGCAAAACACTTATGGGAACGGGGAAGTAACTCTGTTAATTGACACAATTTAACAAAGAGTAATACACTCCATGTCCTCAATCTCATAGTTCTATATCTTTGGTTATATTGCTTATCGATAATTATCTTTTTTAATTTGGTTTCTTTATAATTTTCCCCAAACATTTAATAAATAAATCATTGCATCTTAAATTTGAATGTAATCAAAAGTGTTTGACAATACATTACTAAAAGCTTTTTTAAAAATCTTTTTCCTCAAGGAAAATTTAAAAAAAATATTTAGGACTTAAAAAACCATTTGTAATTTTTGGTTTTATAAATTTTGAAAACCGGCAATTAAGCAATTGCAGCCGCGCTTTCGCAAAAAGAAACATTCATAGTTAATAACGATTTTAGTATCATTCAATTTCGAAAAGACTGACAACGATGCTTCTACAGTAAAGAAAGACGATCACAAACTAAGATCCTAAGGTCTAGCACTGTTGTCTCGGCCTCCTTTGTTTCGATAGCTTTCTTTCTCTATACAACGATGCTTTTAAAATCGTTTAATTTTTTTATGTAAACAAAATTTAGAAAAAAGATGAATACAAGTTTAAAGTCATCCACGTCTTGTATTGCACAGGATGAAAAATTTTTATGGCTTAGTTTAAAGAATATTTTCACAGAAATTTACTTAAATAAGTAAATGAATATTTTTAGAGTCCTGCACCACCAAAGGCAGTCTCTTGACTTTACATATTTACCCAGCAGGCCTATTCACAAGAGAGCAAATTCAACTCATATTTCGTATTTTATTACAGTTCAGCAACCTGTTAGGCGCTCAAATACTAATATTCATCACATTTCAAACAATGCCTTAATTTAATAATAAGTTAATAATTTAATACCTTTTACCAAACCTATGAAAAACTATATAACGAATCTACGTTTTAATTAGAGTTTGCTTTAAAGTCTTGTAAACAAAATATTTCCCAGTCATCGATATTTTGGAATTAATAAAGTGAGCGGTTCCAGCCCTCTATAAATGTTTAATGAGCCAATGACAAATCTTTGAAAAAGAAAAATAGGGAATGGAAATCGATAAAATGGTGAATGAAGAGAGATAGAAAGAAATGGTGACCTGGAAAGAAAGAAAGAGAGAGAGAGAGAGAGAGAGAGAGAGGGAGAGAGAGAGAGAGAGGGAGAGAGAGAGAGAGAGAGAGAGAGATGGAGAGAGAGGGAAGGAGAGAGAGAAGATAAGGGAAGTAAAACATTTGGGACAGGGGTGGAGGTGGGGAAGATTAAATTTGACTTCATTAAAAGAACATGATCGAATGATTTTTTTTTGCTTAATTGGAGCCCAAAAAAATTGAAACTTAGGTTAATCTTACTAGGAGAAACACATTACCAGTATGTAAGCAGCAAATCAAATGCTTCACTATTTTGTGTCTGGATATGCCTTGAAAAAAATTCGGAACAGATCAATCAAGCAAGCATTTCCCAGAAATTCCTAGGGTTTTCTTACGTGTCTGTACAAATAAAAAGCCTACTTTTTGATACACAAGGAAGAAAAGAATAATTATACAGCGATTGTTCGTAACGGGGCCAATTGATTATTGCTTGAGAGGAAATTGGGGACAGTTCAAAATTAGTAGATTATACAGAGCTTTGAAAAAAAAATCAAGAAAGCATAAGTGCCCAGATTTTTTGATTGAAAATAAAAGCTTGAAAGCTGAATAGCCAACAATAAAGAGCTTTAATATTCATATCAAATCTTTTTAAGACTTTTCAAGACAGTATTCTTTATTATGTCTTTATCATGGACGATTTTTTAATCTGTCTGAATGCAAGGTACACCATCATTTGATAGTGTTATACAGAGAAACAGCAACAAGAATATCAACAGTTGCAAAACTAAATATAGCATCAACAACAGCGGGAATAACAACCACTACTATAATGAAAATGATGGTCTTTCCAATTTATGATTTGTCAAGGTACCCTCACAAATGGAATGACCTTGCTCTATTCTAGCTGCAGTCTCACACAGCATTTTTGGAGTGAATGGTAAGCGATGGTATTCTAAGCCAGAATCGAGGATGAGAACCAAGAATTGTACACGTGTGTCTTGTCTTGTGTGCGCATTGCAACATTAGATGTCGAGACCGCTTCGGGGTTGAGAACGGACACCAATATGAAAAACAGACCCAGAAACACATACACTAAGATACATGTTTTTATGTTAAGTTGTGCTTCGTTTTCCATTTGTTTGAGAGATATGAAATGTCAATGACCTACAACTAAGAATTTTATAAAAATACAGTGCTGCGTAAATTCATATTTATTTATTCACTGTAGTTTTACCCCTTTCAAATGAAAGGAACGGTGTTGTACTTGAAAATAAAAATCAATTAGCTGAAAGAAGGAAGGGATAACAACTCCCCAAAAATGTTTTCTTAATTGATTTTGTTTAATTACTGGTTGTTGCTGTTTGTGTCATATTTATCATTAATTAGTATTCACTTTTTAAAAAAATACAGGAAGACATATGGAAAAAAAGAGATTTGGGCGGTATGAAGACATTTGGATTTTGGAGTAGGAAAGGGAACAGTGATACAAAGAGTTCCTGACATTAAACAGTTGGAGGGGGAGGGGTGTCAACCTTAGGATGCTAGTTAACATAATTTTTAAAAAATTGATCTGATCAAAGCATTAAACCACTGAAAATACAGAGTCAAGCACTGAAAAAAAAAATGACTAAAAAATTAACCAAAGAAACTAGAATACTTATGCCATCGTTTCTTGTGCTACTTGGAAGCCACTCAAGCCAATTGAAGACAAATATTGACATGGAGCTTCATATTATTCTTGAAATACCTTCAACTGCAGTGGCTGCTTGTAATTGAAAAAAAGAATTAAATATAATTATGTATCGTGCGGAACGTAGACAGGCCCGACACTTCGCCTTGGTTAGATTTTCTACCCTTTCAAAAACTTTTGAGAGGGCCAGGCCTACTTTAATACTTATTATATAGAAAACTCAAATTAATGAGATAGACCTGTAGATAACTCAAGCTTCACTTTGTTTACTTTTCTCTGTTTCAATGGTTCATTACCGGGGCTTGAAGCAGAGCCAATATTATCATTTTCATTTCTAAAGAAGGAAAAGCAAAACACTAGCTGAAACACAAACTGTGTGGCAATAAAGAATAAAGAAGCAAAACACATAGAACGCTACATTTACAAAAGGTCATATCAATTATATAACAAAGTTATGATTTAAAACTTGAAATTTTTTTCATTTATTACCCATGTTCCTAAGATGAATTTCCAGAACCTTGCAGGCTTTAATTACGAAATGAGATCTTCAAAGGTTTTAATCAATATTATAAAAATTCAAGGGTAGCAAAAGAAACTTTAACAAAAGAGCTGCTTATCAAGATAAAAGGGCAACTTCCTCAAAGATTTCTGTGAAACAATGCAAAAGCGAAAATCATATAAATGCCATAAACATCCCGAGTTTTCATAGAGTCTTTGACTCGGTGTTTTATCTTGACGTAAATAGATATATCAGATCCAGTACATCAGCCAGATCGAGGCATTGAAATTGTTAGTTGAGTCGCTTTATTATAGACTGCCTTCGTGAGAATTTGAAAAAAAAAAGCTCATAATGTGAAGTGAACAGATAATGCTGATGTAAAAGCATTCTCGGTAGACAAGAATGCTTGACTAGAACCGCAGGGTATTTTTATTACAATTGTTATTATTATTATTGATATTTTTATTATATTATTATTATTATTATCTTTACTATTATTGCTAGTATTAATACTGTCTGTAGACATCACAACAAATTTGATATCTCCCACTCCACCTTTACTCTCCCCCCTCTCTCTCTCTCACTCTCTCTCTCTCTATATATATATCTATTTCTCTCACCCCCTTTGTCTTCTCCTGTCTTAGGACGTACATTTGCTTTTCCGCACATTATTTTGTTCATTTTTTGCCGCGCACAACTTCCCCACCATTCCTATCCATCATAGATATCTTATATTAAAATGTCTCGTTTTCTCTGCCCAGCATGAGCACTAATACATTTATTGTCGTTACTTTTATATCTTCGCGGATATAATCCAGTATGTATTTGAAGTATTATATATGTCGTGAAGGTAATTGTGTAATCTAATATTAGTATTGGTAAAGCTGTATTGTTATGAGGTCACAATGTTTGTTTCATTCTGGAGATGTTTGCTAATACATTTTCTTTACGGGGAAAGTTGCTAAAACTCAATTAATACACCTTACATTGTTTCGAGTTTCAAAGATATTTTCTGAAACTATCTTGAAAGAGAAAAAAGTTATGGTTTTTAATACAAAAGAAGATTTTTTATATGCTAGGCAATGTTGTGTTTGATGTCAGAATATAGGACACATACATGGCATAGATGAACGATAATAAGCACCTTAGATTTATGTAACAATAACAAACATTGTATTTCTTGTTCTCACTGTTCATTATAATATGCATTTTTTCAGGCACATTCGTCTCTATATTTGCAACAATCGTTTTTTTCCTATCTATTTTTTTATCTCCCATTCTTTCTCACTCTATCTCTCTCTGATATCTCTGTCTCTCTTTCTTTCTTTTTCACCCACATTATGCTTTATAAGTGATATTACTCATGATCAATGCATGATCGATATTTTTTGCATGTTATTGGACTTGAATATTAGTTACCTTGGAGAGGTTAAAGAGTTCTTATACTTCTCAGTCTTTGAGGCTGGCCAATAACATTTGATTACTTCTAGAGGAGCATACCAGTCCTGCGTTAAGCGAAAGTTTGATATTACTCAGAGTTGACTTCTGTTCAACTATATGAACAGCTTTTACACTTTTTTTGTAACCAGTCAGGCTAATTTTTCTGGCTAAAATTTATCATAATCATGGTGTTATTGGCTGTCTTGATCTCCTACTTTTGTTGCCCCGTGCAGCAGCTGATATCAATGATACCAAGCGAAACCACTGTTATTCTCATCTTAGAGATATAAAAACGTTTAGAGAGACTTACTTTTACTTCAGAGCAGTTCGAATTTCCCGTTAAATATTTTTTGAAATGTTTTTTTGTGCTCCTGCTCATGTCATTTGCTATCAATACAAAATCCGAGATTTTCGGAACGTTATATAAAAACGTTTTCATGTCCTTTCGATTAATTGCTAAAGGAAATGGTGCTGTTGTTTTGATATTTGTTTCAAAAGGCTATCGGTAAAGTCATCATTAAAAGAACATGTGCAAGATATCACAGAGTTTGACAACAGGTTGTTTCTAACAACAGTGACAAGAACAGAAAAAAAATTATGTCTATTTTGCACGATGTTCCTACTAAGAATATACACTCTCTTTCCTATTAACACCAAATGGTTTTCGCAACAGGGTTGTTTATTCAAAGCATCAAAATGAACAGTATCGATAGGAATTATTTTAACCTTGCATAAAGAGGTCATTTTGTAAGTCATGGATGACAATAATCTCAGAGAGGAACAAAGACAAGCTGATCGCTATCTATCGACAATGAATGTCATCTTCGATTCTTTGTTGTTCCCTTTTCTTTCGGCAATACAAAATTAATGGACATTAAAACCACGACACGACAATACTTGGCGAAAGAAAACAGCCGTAATTTTGTTAGATAATGATTTCACGTAACCACGTTTCTTCAGTTTCAGTTCACGCTTCACTTCTCATTGAGCTAAAGGTTGTTTTTTATTATTATTTCAAAATAGTCAATGGGGTAAACGGGGTTTCCGTTGCCTGGACAATTTAAAAAACAAACAAACCAAAAAAGAAAACATTTTAACGCGCAAGAAAACAATTGACTAAAGAGAGTAAAAAGTAAAAAAAAATATTGAATGGTGATTTATGTTTCACAAGAGACAAGTAATTAGGATCAAGCCACGGAATTCGGTCAGGTAAGTGTAACGTAGCTACTAGAGACCTGGCGCGCTGATGACGACAACGTATAGCGTAATAACACTCATTGAATTTACAATTATAATTACAGATGATTGGTTAACGGGCTCCGTTAGCCCATCAGACATCCTGGATTTCTTCTCTTATAGGCTTCGAACCGGCTCTGTGGCCTAATGGTAAGACACTCGCTCAAAGATCGGAAGATGTGGGCTCGATCCCCGGCCGAGTCAAACCAAGGACTTTACAATTTGTATTAGGAGCTGGTCCGCCTAGTGTCTGGCATTTATGGATTTAGTGCTAAATCTGGTCGGCCCGGTGTCAGAATAATGTGACTGGGTGTGGTGTTTGCAAGCGCTCCTTACATCACAGTGTGGCAGCACGCTTTCAGTTGTCCCAAGCACCGTCTCTGATATAAGCTTGTAGTTGAAAAGAGACGTTAAAATTCAAACAACCAACCAACATATAGACTTCGTCCGCCTAGATCCTGAGCGTGCCGATAGCGTATGGTCTCTATTGTCACATGGGGCGTGCCGGGTTTTTCCTATTCAATTTTTTATGATTCTCTTGATTATATATGACTGTTTCTAGACGGGATCCTAACCAACTTTGTGTTTACATTATTCACTTAAAAATGGGTGTGTGATGGTGTGTGTGTGATTGGATCGCTGATTGCGGCCATCGTGTCTTTGCGTTATAAAAAAATAAAATAAGCTCGTACAGTATAATATCGAGAAAGTAAAGTCAGAGTAAAGTGCGTTTTTTACATAGCGCCTAAATCCCTTATTGCTCAGAGCGCTTTAAATGAGTTCCCCCGACAGGCCATAACCAACTTAATTACCATCTTAACTTAGAGAGAAGCGGCTGTTAAAACGCCGTCCTGTAGCACACTAACAAGATCTTTCACTGCCAATAGTTCGGTACTCATTTAATACCTGAGTACGGTAAAGAAATGTGTGTAAATACCCTTTCTGAAGGATTAAACTCAGGACTCGGCCCTCGGACTTCGCGGTCGAAAAGCAGAGTGTTTATCACTGGACCATGATGCAACAAATAAGCAGTCTGGTCAACATTATTAAAATTGATGTTATTATTTTAAGACTGTCTGTCCCATTTTTACCCACTATATTAGGAAATGGGAAGGAAAATACATGAATTTTACTTTTCAAAAAACGTACAATGTCGCGCTAACGCTTTGTCAGAAGAGTAGGAAGTTGAGGTTTTTTTTTCCTTTATAGTTTGGATGTTGGTTTGAACAACAACAATAAAAGCTGTTTTTTTTCATTGTTTAATAAATTATTGGAACTCTTAAGCAAAAAGGAGTGTGCAAATCAGATTACCTAATTCCTATGTAATTCGCTGTTTCATAAATTAATTAAGGTTGGTATTGCGCGAGCTCCACGTAAAAAGTGTAAATAGTCTTGCCTAAGATATGAAAAAAGCGTATAATAAAAGTAATATAAGGAATGATATAAATTTTTGTGGATATTGAAAAGGGATGAATAGACAGGCAGGCAAACAGGTGAATATAAATATTTGGGATGCCAGAGGTCTCTGTGGCAGAGGGTAGAGGAACAAAGTGAGATCAAGAAATACTATAAATTACATAACTAGGTAAAGTTTGACCAACTGATGGATCTAAATTAATAGGGGGAGCAGACATACTGTCGAGCAGAGTGTATTAACTAGGTAGCAACAAGACTAAAATAAAGACGCACAATGTAAAAAAGCATTTTTGAGAATGAAGGTAAACAACTGCATCACGTTCAAAGCGTTATCGATATCGTCATATTCAATATGTATCATATTTATGGTTACAACATGTAGTCATAATTATAATTTCCTAAAATCTTGACTACCTCCGCCACTCTTCCCAGTGCTTTCAATGGGCAACTTTGATCCCGTTTGTTGGATAACACGTATTTGGTCATTAAGTCATTAAGCCACCATGCCCTTTTTTTAGATCCAAGACCAGTATTGTGAAAATAATGTATTGAGAAATCTACTATGACACGCTAAGCTAAGCGAAGCTACGTGTCGCTAGGGAGACACTCCCTGGCTTCTAGTATGAAGGGTGTGCACATTGCAAAAATGTTACATTTTGCTATCAATATGGCTGAAAATTCCGGAAGTTTGAGTATAACTCTTTTGTGCTGAGGATCAATGTAGTTCTACGTAAATTAGGACTATGTTGATTCACTGAACAAAAGAGTTTTACTCTAACATCCGGGTGCGTCCGGTATTTTGATAGCGAGACGCTATATTTACCGTAATGTGCACAGCCTCGATTCCCGCTTCATGGGAGAGGTATCACAGATCACACTACTAGGCTATCGAAATTTTTCGAGTCTCTTTTTTGTACCTGTACAATTGCATGGCAATGGCTGTCTCTATGTTACTTAACCCAATAACATTTCTATTTATGTTTTTAACTACTTGAGCGTTGACTTAAAACTAATTTTGATATTGAGAAGAGGAGATAAATATTATCGCAAAAACAACCACTATAGCATGGGCGCCCGCATTTTCAACCAAAGTCGCTGGCCAGGTTTTCCCGCAACTACATTTAAAATGTCTATAAGCAGTGAAAAAAATCGTCCGCTCCGCACATTATCTTGAGGACGAAATCATCCGCATCGCATTCAGGTAGTTAACCGGTCAAAGTCAAGCACTCTGGGATCCTGCCTGATGACACTATAACATTTATGTCTATTCTCTACTACGTCAGTGCACTCAGGGTTTTCTTATGGAATCGTTCATTAACTATTGATACTGCGCTGCTTTTGCTGCCTCTCTGGCTTTCTTCTTATAACTCCAATACGTTGTTAAAACTGGATGCGGAATCGTATTTAATATGAATCACTAATAAGAGATTAACGGAGTACTGACAATTTTGTATAATTGATTTAAGAAGTAAACATGGCGTCTTTGGGTTATCTCATCTTTAATTTAAAATTAAAGAGGTGCCAAGTAGACATGGCGTCTTTGGGTTATTTCATCTTTACTATAAATTTAAAGAGTTGCCAAGACGTATAAGCCCCTGAAATAAACAGCTTTCTTTTGTTTCAGTAGCGTAAAAGACCGTAAAAGATAAAGTACCTGG
The DNA here is from genome assembly GCA_019649035.1 of Elysia marginata. Lineage (NCBI taxonomy): Eukaryota > Metazoa > Mollusca > Gastropoda > Plakobranchidae > Elysia > Elysia marginata. The sequence continues at coordinate 138,223 of BMAT01002420.1, read as the reverse complement.
AAATTCTCCCTACTGATGGGGACATTTTATTTCTATCAAGGTGCTATCTCTCGTGCTCTTCGTCATTTTGCTCTTTTGTTGTATCGTTTTTGTTTGAATTATTCACATAACTGTTGTTCATTCTCTGTGAGCCGCTTTCTCTTCAAAGGCTCCGAAAAAGCCATTAAGCCATGATGAATTGAGGGACGAACCTCTGTAAAGAATCGGATCGATCAAGTACTCGGATAAGCAAGGTCATTGACAACTTAATCCAGCAAGACGTGCACCCTAGCGTCTAGGTATGCATTTTAAAGTGCAAATGACCGACTTTGTTGTTGTTGTTTTTTGTTAATTTATGAAATTCTAAGTTCTAGTTTGAAGCCGCTAACAAATTGTGTAGTATCAACAGTAAAGTTAAAATGCGAAGTCTTAAAATGCCCAGTTATTCTTCAAGACAGTTTTTCTAAAACTGCAATACTTCATTGAATAACGATCTTTGTAAAGCTTTATTTCTATTATTTATTAGGATTGTTTCGAAGCTGCAATCAGGAAAAACATAAATGAAAAATCTGCCTTTTAAAAATCAATATGATAGCTTTGAAGTGATTTTCTTCGAGAGAAAGAGCGAGCGAGCGAGCGAGAGAGAGAGAGAGAGAGAGAGAGA
>BMAT01002420.1:120858-137571 GCA_019649035.1 Elysia marginata | reverse complement strand
GAGAGAGAGAGAGAGAGAGAGAGAGAGAGAGAGAGAGAGACAACTGCTCTGCCTGACACCAAACTCAGACACAACCGCACTCTAACACGATAAGGGAAAAAAACAAAAAACTATAAACACAGATCACTTATGGGGACACTTAAGTTTTGCCGGAGAATCTTTGAAACGGAGGCAAATCGCTCATTGCGTGAAAGAATTCAAACGAATTTTCTTGAAGGCCAAGCGGCATAACTTTGTTTTTGATAAAACTAGAAGCGCAATTCACAGTTGAAAAGGAGAAAACAAATGGGGGAAAGGTTATATTTTTTGCAGAGATTATTGCCATTTCAGTCTTTTTTTTAAATTTTGTTGTTTTACAAAAGAGAGGAGAATATTTTTTTAAAAAAGAGCTCAAGTAAAAGTGAAGCAAAAAAAAAATCGTTTTTAAAGGCCATCGGAATAAATCTAAAGATCTTGTGGATTGTTTGTGAAATATAAAAAAGTAGAATAGTTTAATGTGCCAATCACGAAAATTGAGTTCATTAAGAAAAAACAACTCTATTTCTATCATTGATACGCATGAAGTCTGTAGGCGAAACGTCTAAATGTTATTCCTTTCTGTGCATACATTTTCTTAGTAAGTTTGAATCGGGTGATTGGCATATTTTTTCTAACAAAAGCAACAGTTAATATCAGCGGATTAGTAGTAAGTAAAAACAAAATATAAGCACTAAAAGTAGGAAGAATAAAAACTTTGTATTATTTTCACCTCACCAAAAGCATTGAATTGATTTATGACCGGAGTAAGATTGATTATGTCCAAAAACTCAGTGCTGTAAGAATACTGTGACATTTAACATGTTATAACGCATGTTGTTAGGATTCGCAAGTTTAAGGGGTCGAAGAGATTTCTTGTATTCTTTACAGAGACCTCAGTTTAAATGATGGAGATCATGATCTAGAAAAGTGTACTCAGTGGAGGTATTGATGCATCAGTCCCAGCTTATACAGCATCTTTTCAAACATGTTTAACATGTGGAGTAAAAAATTTCCCAACCATCTAATTTCTTACGTACATAAAAAACTCGAAAGATATATGTCAACACGATGGTTTTTTTAGGAAAAGTTCACAGACCAATGTAAAAATAAATTAGTTTTAGATATCAATCTTCATTTTAATGGATATCTATACCACCAGCCTTTTGATTTCGCTTTCTTTTTTCAATATCAGAAAGCATGTGTACAGGTGCAATTACACTTGGTTTGATTTCGTTAGACAACTTGTCTCCTCCACGCGACATGACGTGGTATTTGCTTATCAGGTCAGCTCCTCATTATTTTTCGTCTCTTCCACGCGACTTGACGTGGTATTTGCTTATCAGGTCAGCTCCTAATTACTTTTCGTCTGAGTCTTGGCAAATCACTTGAAGGATGCAAACTCTTCTATATGGCAAGGAAAAAATCCACAGCAATCAATATTTATGAATTCAAGGAGGGACTGCTACTTTCAAGCTATCTTGTGTCAATCCAACAAAAGTTGAAGTATTGAGACACAACTTTGTTGTGTCTTCGATCAATGATTGTGGTCATCATGGCCTTACAGATTGGCCCTTCGTGTGAGTCCTGTAAATTATGGAATTTGGAAGTCCGCCATATTGATTGCGCTGATCCTATTTGTAAACACCATTGAGCAAACGAGTAAAACCTGTTGTTGATCAGTATTGCTTATTTTCAATACATGTACTTATTATCTTATGTAAGCTTATAATGTTTTATTGGCTCTATAAACTTGAATTGAATAAAGCTTTTATAAAGCATTTATCCTTTCTTAAAAACGTTTGACTAAAAGATCCACATTGATAGTGTAAAAAAATAACAGAAAAGGAAAACAAAGAGAGATATAAAGCCATGCTTGTGTCTGCCTGTGTTTGATGAGAGAGAGAGAGAGACAGAGAGAGACAGAGAGACAGAGAGAGAGAGAGAGAGAGAGAGAGAGAGAGACAGAGAGAGATTAGAGTTACTTAGAGTGTTTGTTTGCTGCTAGAATCAGAATTTAGGTCTAGGGTATTGCTGCTTTTGCATTACTTAAATCTATATTCACTATTAGATATGTACTTTTTTTTTAGCAATGTGTCTCTGCTTGTGCCTGAAAAGAGAGACAGAGAGAGAGACAGAGAGAGAGAGGGGGGGGGGGGCTGAAGTTGCCGAAACCTATAGTGTTTGTTTGCTGCTAGACTCAGATCGTACATAAAAGGTATCACTGTCCTTGCACCATTTACTTTTTACGTACTTGTGGATTTTAAATTGTGTTTAGCAATGTATGTCTACTTGTGACTGAGAAGAGAGAGAGATGCTCTAGTTTTTTAGTATTTGTAGACAGCCTTGTAATTAGACTTCATATGCAGACTATATAAAATATTGTTTCACTGTTTAACGTATTTTTTTTATAAATCTTGTTAGTGGTACCACTACCATCAAACCAAGAACTTTAATATTGGTATTTGCAACTGATCCGCTTAGTGTCTGGCATTATGGATTTAGTGCTAAGTCTGGTCGGCCCGGTGTCAGGATAATGTGACTGGGTGTGGTGTATGCAAGCGCTCCTTACATCACAGTGTGGCAGCACGCTTTCAATTGTCCCAAGCGCCGTCTCTGATATAACCTAGCAGTTGAAAAGAGACGTTAAAATTCAAACAGCCTGAAATCTCGCGTCTAGGGCGAATGAGTCGAATATCGGAAATTCTTTAGTGAAGAAAATCCCCTAAAAAGGTTCTTTTGCTACTTGTTTTAAAGAAACAAAAATGGTAAAATCCATCATTTCTCAAAATATCCATAATTTTATGAAGTTTTTTTAAAAACTTTTGGAAGCTTAGAAAACTGTATTGTCAAAAACAGAAAAGCATTTGAAGGTGATAATTGTGACATCTGACTCATTCACCTTGGATGCGAGACAATTCTCCATTCCTGTTGAAATTGTGGAGTTCCTTGTTTTGAGAGCATTTCGCTAACGTTTGGGGATATCCGCTCAAACCTAACTTAGTATCATACAAGCGAATCCCTTTTTGTGTCTGCAAGTAGATATAAAATGTTATAGAAACTCACAGAAATTGAGGAAGAGTTCTGAACTAAGCAAGAAAGAAAAAAACCCAGCAAACTTGAGTTCACATGTGGCCTCTAGATTGTGGAAAACTCTCTGCTACTTCCCTTATCACAAAGCCTACTCATTTTAAAACGTTTATAACGTTGACTTCTTAAAAACCATTTTCTGGAGAAGAAAAAAATATTTTGTACTCTCTCTAATTTGGGAAATTTGATCTGTTATTCATGTAGATACGGGTTTGCATAAACTTAACTTAAAAGAAAAAAGATAATGTAATCGAAACTAAGTAAAGGATTTCAGACACTTATTAATTGTGATAACAATATTTCACATAGGCTGCCCGGGGCTAAAAGTGCAAGAGTACACCGGTTGTTTTTTTTTTTCTTTCATGAATGAATAACAAGGGTCAATGAGTCTAATCGAGCGTATTTTGACCTGTCTGGAGCAAAGAGTGCATGAGTGCAACCTAAACAAATAATAATTACTAGTGTATGGAGTTTATACGACCGTTGTTCTTTTTCTGCTAACGTTCTTATCATATTTTTTTTCCAAATTTTTCACTTTCTTGAGTACTTGCGCCCGAAGGTGGTGAGATTTGAAGAAATAAAAAAGAGATAAAAGTTAATCGAAGTAGGCAGTGGGTGAGATGTTTAACATGAAAACAGAAGCGCATTATCATCAGAATTGATTCTGTTCACTCTGTTCTCCCGGTAATACCAATTGATTTTCTTTGTCAAATAGGACAAACTCTTTCGTAACAGAAAAGTTACAAACTATTTCAAGGCGTTTTAAAATAATACATCTTCTTCCAAATGTTTTATATAAAATATCAAAACAGAACTATAAGAATCGATGTAAAACATGTGTTCCTTGTGAAAAATGTCAATGATTTGACATTTAATCCTTAAGGTCACAATACCAACAAGATGAATTCGTAACTTAATCGTTTAGACAAACATAATCAAGATTTGAACAAGTCAATAAGTGTGTCAAAAATTATTATCTGCAGATTTATAATCTGAATCATAAGTTGAAATACTTTCAAATTGTTAGTTATTTATTATTTAATATTTTGCGTGAAAATCTGCTTAAAGAAGATAAGTTTTTTAATTTGTTTTTACAAGAGCCCTTTTTTACAAAATCAATTTTTGCAGTTAAGCAACTAGGTTAACTTTATTCCTTAAAATGCTTTTGTTTTTGTTTGTATTTAGTGGTTGGTGACTGTTTCCCTTTTTATTTCCCAAGAAAATAGCAGGATTGTTCTACTTAATTCAAAACAACTTAAACCATAATACGATAGGCCTACTTATCAATCAGCATTTATTTTTAATTCATGAAAAGCAATTTCTTCAAAGCGAAAAAGACAAATAAGGGAATAAGAAGAGCTAGCTTCCAGCACACATTTTATAAACAGCGGAAACTGTGAAAGCCATAAAAATTTGCTGGGCTTTTTTTCCTACTGAATAAGTTCATCGCCTACACTCTGTTTTCGTCATTGTTTTACCACGTAGTAACGGAGAGGCAAGTGTGAAGCTGGTAAACGGAGTACTGAGAAACACATTGCCTGTTATTGTAGGGCAAGAGAAGAATAGTGAATGCTCAGAACAGAAAATTTTTACCCCAGCCGCGACGAGACATATTTTCAATAATAATCCTTGCATAAAATTAAGGCTTACGGTAAGTGATATAAAATGCGCATTTTCTGTTCATTAAATAAGGGTGGGAGGTATGTTGGCGGATCACTATTTATATCACTGCGCTACAGAGTGATTTCCCCTGTCTCCATTATTTCAGGCAGAATATTGGACCTTGAATAATGGACTCAAGTTCACAGACTTTTACAAGTTGGAGGTCTGAAAAGTAGTCTAATAAAATGAGGCCTAATAAACTTTTTATTGTTTTTTTTTTAATTAATACAATTTATTACATTTAGTGTCTTTTAAGTTTGTAAAAGATATATTCCTGTTTTTCATTAACAAATTTCAGAGCAACTTTTCAAATCTTTAAAAAATATTATTTTGCTTCGGCGATTTTCCTTTCCTGAAATATCCCGGAATATCTGAATAAAAAAAAATCACTCGTGAATTATAAATAATATCCAATGCTTTGCTTTCCTCTTACTTATGCTTTGTATGATTATGTCTATGAATCAATGGCCGTAATAAGAAATGTAAAAGCAGTAGGGATGGTAGAGAAGGAGACAGAGTGAGGGAGAGAGAGAAAGTGAGTGAGTGAGTGAGTGAAAGGCTTAAAAACAAGGAGTAAGACAGAATAGAATAGAAACAATGAGAAAGGGGAAACTAACTTTTGCCGTATTAAATGTGATGTTTATCCTTAAGTCTTGATCGTACGTATATTTAAATATATACCAATAACGAAGTAATAAAGTGTACCTTACCTCCTTGTATTATTTCTAAGTCATGATTTCAAACACGTAATAATAGCTGGTGCAAGCAATAAAATCCAACGAGTAGACGAATGAATGCATTTGTATAATCTCATCAGTAGTTTGAAGAAAAAGACAGATCAGGCAGAAAGATAACCGTCATAATTAGCCCTCTGTTAGTTTTGTTCGTTTATTCACTACCTTATAATAAGTGTAAGGATAGATAGATAGATACAGACATATATACACAAATGTAATATTTACTTAAATTTTGTAACTTGCCATGGCTTATAAGTTTTGGGCAGCTCTGCCCTCATCAGATGGATGACTGATCTTTGTTGGCTGGCTGGTCTATGTTTACCAGCATGGCCGACTGGGGTACGTTCGTTAACCAGAACTTTCGTTTATGAGCACAATGTGAAAAAATCTCCTATCGCTCATTTAAGGAACCTCTTTTTCAGTATACGGTAGCAAGTTTTTCTTCTTCGCACAACAGACAAATCCTTGTCCCTGGCATATACGGTCTTGCTTTTTAGTATATTCCATTCTATTTTGTGTTATATGTCCATTTTTTTCTTTTAGACCCAAAGGTATTCACTAAGGCTGGTAGAAGCTTTTTAGATAGATAGATATAATTATAGATAGGCCGATAGACAGGTAGATAGATAGATAGATAATTAGATGGGTAGGCAAGCAGATAGATGGATCGATAGAGAGATTAAGTCCAATAGTTATGCAAGAAAAAGGCATTTTAGATCCATGAACCAAGAAACAAAAGCACGTTGAAATGACAAAATAATGAAAAGCAGACCGTGTTTTTGTCTGGTTATTACTTTATAATCTTTGTATTTTAGAGACCAGGTCTTAAAATAAAGTTAGTGTTTTTTTTTACTTTTTTTCCTGCAAGCATGACATACTAGATGGTTTAATGTTTTTACGTCTCATTTACAGGCTTTAGGACATCTAATTCCAATACCTTATTCCTCTTATCTTGAAAGCAAATGGATCTTTACTTTACTTTACGATGAAATTAATTTTTTTTTAATTAATGAAAAAAATTATGGGCCATTTTTTCAGGGCAAACAATATGAAAGAAGTTTCATGTATTTACGTTTTCACATGTGTTCTTTGTCAGACATTCATGTTAGCATCCATCCAATGTTTTTTAACTCCGCCGTTAGGATTGAACTTGTGTCAAGATTTCTTTAGTGGCTTTAACTGCCAACACAATCGCAGAAAAGTCATTTTATTCTGGAATGTCTCATCAGAAATTCGTTGGTTAGTCCATTTTTAGAGTCATATTATCTGGTGATATGTTATATATAGTGTTACACACAATCTTATTGTCTTTATATTAAGTCAAAAGTAAGTTTCTTTTAAATATGGCTACAAGGAAAACATAACATAGCCAAAAAGTTTCTATGTGTGTCTGGTTCGTAATTAATGCTTTTTATCAACTTTAAAAAATGTTTCTACTAAATCGATATTCGATGATGACGGCTATGAAAAGGCGTTCAGGATTTTGCAGCTCATCTTATTCATGCTCTTTTTCAATTGCGCATTCGTCATTGATCGATTTTTGTAAAAAAAAAAATGTCTTGCGTCGAGGGCGAATGAGTCGAAGTCGGAAATTCCTTTTAGGAGAAAACGCCATGAAAAGGTCGAATCTTTACTCTTTTCTCTATATTAAAAACAAATACTAAATTTTCTTAATATCTTTCCACATTGATATTTTTATTTAATTTTCGACGCCTGTGAGCTTAGAAAAATATAAAATTTGTTTAAAAGAGCGAATCCTTTGTAGGTGAAAATTGCGACATCCGACTCATTGAATCTGGAAGCGAGATAAGCTCTTTTTCTTTATCACAACACTTTGCTCGTTTCATGAAGATAAGAATGCTTGTTTTTATTAATGACACATGTCTCTATCCAATCTCCTTTTAAGGGCATTATTGTGTACTAAAATCCCTTAACAAATATTTTTAACCATTTTTATCGATGGTATAAATACATGAGTGGATAGAAAATATCATAAATTTTCAAATTATCCAAAAAAAATTTTTTTTGAGTGAAATATAGACCTAAGTACTCGAAAAGAAATTTTTTTTCGTGAATCGGCCGGCACCGGAAGTAGGCTCATTTTGTAGAAGCGCTAAATATATTATTTTTGGTCGAGGATTACAAAGAGGTGGCAAGATTTATCTCTTTTTAGAAGGGTACGCAGCAGATAAGTGATTTTAGAAAACGTTTTATTTTCAAGATTAAATATGGTTTGTAAAAACGACCACTGAGATGATGCAATTTTCTATTATTTTTAAATCTAGAATTCACCACATAATAACTAATAAACAAACGAAAAATGAATTATATTGTATACTTTTTGTGGTTTTTTGTTGCATCTTTTTCATTTTCTTAAATAATTCACATCTGCAACAAATTACATGATATCAGTAGGAATGACTATTCAACATTCATAATATTCTTACCTTGAGTATATAAAGTGGTGTAATGTATAATAATTTTAAAAATTCTGCTAGTTCTTTATTTTTGAATTCCTTAAGTGATTCATGTCTTGTCTTTTATTGATAAATACCACACTTTTTGTTATTTTTCCCACTTATTTTTCTAGAAATTTTCTACCTCAAAAAAAGTTTGTTTAATACAAAACACAAAAAGAGAGAAATCCTAATCAAGTCTGCAACAATTATGAACAACAAGCTGGCTCTCTTTTACATTGTTCTGTCAACATAGAGAACAAAGAAAGTACCTACTTAATATAGCATTTCACTCAAGTTCTCCCAAAACAGGCGGCCTTTTACAGAACAACTGTTGACAGAGAAACGTTTCTACTGTTTTAAAAAGTTGTAAAAATTAGTCTTCAAATATAAAAAGCTGAAAACAAATATCAAAATTCAACATGCACAATAATTATCCTCTGCTCTAAAGACTGTATAATCTTCTTAATTAGCTTGTATTTGCTTTGAATGCTTAATTTCTCGATACGAGCAATCTAATGCCAATGTTCATCGGGAATAAAAACAAATATTCCATTGCAAAGTCAATCGGTAATTCTATGTGGACAGGGAACAATTAAATATCTTAAAGAGTACTTTGTTTTGCTAAATAGGGTCTCCATACTGGGGCACCGTGTTCACGAGGGCATTACTTGAGTGAACATTTCCTTTTTTTTTAAATAAAACTTAGTTTCTAGCAATCAATCAATATCGTCTGATCTTAAAGTTAAATTAATTAATAATTTGCCCTTGTGATCAAAGCTTTTCTTAAGACGATTTGTCACATTGATTGAAGTCGGGATCCAAGCTGCTGCTCTTACAAGTTCTCTTTCCTTCTAATACAAACGCACTTTGTGAACTTCTCGTTAAGATGCTTGAGTTGATAACATTAATTAACGCAATTGTCGGCGCTTAGGTGGACACGTATCCCCTCCAAGGAAATGATAAGCTGTTACCACTTCAAACAAAAGAATATCTTCCTCTACTCAGTAATAATAATTTTTAAAAAATTGTGAACTTACCTGGCTTCGAGGGGTGAAATAAAGGCGAACAAGTTCTGATACCTGTCCAGCACTTACTAGATCTAGTTCAGTTCCGACAACTGGAGAAATACATCGCGCTTGCCCGTCTTTCTTTCACGCCAAGATCGATGCTCAGATCACAGCGAAGGAGCCAAGAACTCGGTTGGCACCGCAGATTCTCGCTTCGCTGGCTCTCGCCATGCTGTGGGTCAAGATCTAGGCCTGATGGGGTGCGCCGTGGTGTGGGCAAAAACAAAGATCGCTCACTCGACCCCGGTGGGCACAAAGTTGCGCGTGATTACAGCTCAAATGTGGACAGCGCGCCAAGACTCTTAATTGACTCAGATCAACAACCAGTTGCCACAGAAGCCTAAGGTATATGGTAAAAAAGTGTTTATTTCAGTGATCTGAAGCAACGAACATCTGTTACAAGTGTGAAAAAATACGTAAGTAAATACAAAATGTAGATAGTTTATTACAAATTGATGTTGTAAAAGTAGTTTCAAAGTAGTCTTGTCTTACTGTTCTTTTTTTAAGGCTATAAAATCCAGATCAATAGAACTGCAACTAACAGGCAACCAGTTGCTTGGGGTAAATATTAGACACGGCAGTAAGTAAAGACACGTTTGTCAAAACTTTATCACCATGGTTTTCATATCATATTTTGATCCAGATGTAAAGGTCACCAATAGACTAAATAAGAAAATGTTTAGTATCATCAGTATACAAATAATTCTATCATACTAAAAGTTGATCAATGAACGTTTTTGAGAAGCTTAAGAGAACTATAATTTGCGATAGGTCTTGAAAAGTTTCAATGTGTGAGCCTGTTCATTAGGGGTAAGGGACAGTATCAAAGCTTTCTGTGCGCTATTTGAGAAGTGAAACTCACAAATTTTGGAGCAGAGTAGGCATAATGGAGGTAATGCAAAATAGTTTTTATGTGAACGTGTTGTTCGTGCACGTAATGCACTTGAAATTTAGAGTTGTTGTGGTATTCTCTGATTGGTTTAAATGAATCGTCACAAATGGTAAAGTATTTTTATAGAACATTTACTTCAATAGCCCCTAATCCACTAAAATGCTCTGACCAAATTACCATCTGAACGTTTAGAAGAGCAGCAGTTAAAGCGAACATTCTATGAGACAAGATCATTTACTGTCTATAGTCGAGTACTCTAAGCACGCATGAGTGAGAGGGGTGGGGAGGTGTTTGAAAGTAGCCTTTTTCAAGCACCATACATCGACCTATCGAACGCAGGGCTTGATAGTCGCGGGGCTCGAACTCCTGACCTCTTAGTCCGAAAGCAGAGCGTCTACCACTAGACCATGTGGCGTGTTTGTGCATGCGAGTATGATATTGTTATTATGACTTTTATTGCCTAGGAAAACTAAATTTTGTGGCAAAGGCGATAAAAGTCATTTTTAAGTTTATTTTAGAACGTTAAGGGTTGATTATTCCCCCCCCCCCCTGTAAAGTGCTTGTTTAATTTTCTTTTTTTGTTGTTGTTAATGTTGTTAAAATATTAAATAAAGCTGCCGTTTATTGCATCAAAGCTTTACTTTTTCTGATAGTAAATGGAAAAGGAAGGCAAATTTTTCGCCTACTTTTTTTTTTAGATAAATACGCCTAGTTTCGCCCTGAAACTCTTTATCTGTACCCCTGATGCTTTGCATTACACTTAAAGTGAACCACGTACGTGTATAAAAGTTTTTTCTCATGTAGCCCTTTTTCCTAGTTAAACTTAACGAGTAAAGCTAGTTCCATACTCGACACGAGAGTAAAGGAAGAATAAAAGAAATCCTTCATTTTTTATATTGGCAATCGGCATGGTGGTGTAGTCTGCCATTGCTATTCTCGAAACCTTTACATTTGTCTAGTCTGAAGATGGCTAGCTGCTTCAGGGTTTGCTTGGGCACGGAGGTGCAAAATTAAATTTCTTTTCCGGACTGGGGGTCGAACCCGGGACTTATCGGGTAGCGGTCAACTGTCCTACCGGCTCATCCTACTTTTCAAGTGAATAAAAAAAATCACCCTTATCAATAACGAACATGGTTACCACTTATTTCACTACTTAATGCCCGTCCGCTGCGACGTCAACTAACGTCTCTACCTGGGCTGATCTGTATATTGCTGTCGTCAGGTGCTTCCAGTCGGATCTGTTCTGTGCTATATCGCGAAGGTGGTCAAGGTCTATTATTGAATGTAATCTGTTTGGCCAGTGATAGCTGTTGTGACTGTTGAGGTCTCGTCTTAGTGTAGTCACAATCGATGTTTTTGGTGGGCCTCATCGTTTGCATCCCTCGGTCTTGAAGTATATAGTCATTGCAACGTTGGGTGTTGTACTGATGGCCTGTCTTAAAATATGACCGAAAAGTCGCTATTGCGCTTCGAGAATAGTTAAAGATATGGGAGTTTCACCTGTCTTCTGATAGAGAGCATTGTTTTTGATAACCATGGGATATTTGATATTGAGGATTGTTCCTAATTGTCTGCGGTGGAAAGTGCTTAATTTGTGTCCTTCTTGCTTTGTCAGTGACCATGTGCCGCTGTTATATACAGAAGTATTGACTTCACGAGTGCTCGGTATAGGTTTAGTCTTGTTACTTGTTTCACCTTGTCGTTTCTCATCCAGATGCTTGACAGCTTTTGTAGGGCGAGGCTGGATAATTGTTTCCTTCTTTCAATATCTTCTGTATCTCCTAGCAATGAGCCTACTTTCTTCACTTTTTTCAATCTTCTCCATCTTTTTGAACCAGTGTGTATTCAGTTATGTTGGTTCTAACATTTAACCTGAAGTCTGCTAACTCTTTTTTGAATTGTTTCTACGTCGACAAAGTCAGTTGTTGAAACAAAGTCAACGTCGTCTGCGTATGCCAGTTCTAAAGTGTTCTGAGTGTAGAGTGGTTAGCAGTAATGCAAAAGATTTGAGGTATTTTGGCTTAATATCAATATTGATTTTTCTTTCACTTTATCTCCACGTTCATGTCGTCAAATTATGTTTCTTATGGAAAAGAAGAAGAAACAAAGAGACACGTTTTCGCAAAGCTTGTCGATCAATAGCAATTTTTAATAGCTTTTCAACGCATCGGCGCCCATATAAAGCAGATTAGTTTAATATGTCTAAATGTGCATTTCTTTATTTTCTTGATGTGTTTTGAAGTAGTAATTCCTTTTTTTCATACTACTTTGAATTGGAAGTGCACGTGTCAGCGATGAAGTACATCAGCAAGAAATGGACATAGATGGCCTTGTCTCATTAAGTTTTGTGAGTGAGTAGAGGTAGCATTGTTATCTACATGTAATTAATATGTTTATACTTTGGTGTTTTTGATGCGCTAGTTCTAACTATCCTAAAACTTGTTTTAGAGCATTTGGTTTCACAGGGAGTAAGATGGGAAACAAAATATTCAATAAACAAGAAAGATGATTCCTTTTGTTCCTCTTGATAGTAGCAGATCTTGTAACAAAGAGAAGAATTCCATAGTGGTGACTTTGTCTCATTTTTTTTAAACCTCGTAAAAACAAATCACACCAAAGACGATTTCTTTTGCTTTTAATATCGTTTAGGTGGATGCAAATTTGTAAAAGATGAATCTTCAATGATGTCATAAATGTTAACTGTAACACTACGTACATGCGAACTGAATCTTTACGCGAGCATCAATAAAATAATTGAAAGCACAACGTGGTGGTTTGATATCGGCTATGACCCTGTCGTGGATACCTACCGTAAACCAAATCTCCTCAGTATAGTCCAAATCTGTTTTTTTAAAAATATAATACCTTTTTATTTATTCATGTGGTGATATGAACGAATGTTGATGCAACCATGCCTCAAGTTCATTATTGTCATATTGGAACACATTACTGGCGTCAATAGTTACTAACTTCTTTTGTTTACTCTTCTAAACTTACTAACAGAACCACGCACAAACTTTAATTTTATTTTGTCTAATTACATTACCTGTTGTTCTTCTTTAAATTCTCATATTCACCTTTTTGAAGGTCGTTTTTAACTCCTATGGCTGAAACAAAACGGTCGAACAACAAGTCTGTTGATTGCTGTCCTGATTTTTTGAACTGATTCTAAGGGAATCTAAATATAGGAAAAGAAGCGCGGGTGGATAAAACGTGCATACGACGATCAACTTGAACAGGACACGGGAATACCACGGGAATACATCCCTTGTGAAATGGAGGACAGATAAAGATAAAAAAACATAGTCATTGCAAAGGTCTCAACTGCGGTCGCAAGATAAATAAATAGACCATTGTCCTCCGTTTTGATTGTTGAAATCAAAGTACTCGTACGTCGTTGGTTGTTTAGTATCACTCGCTGCTAACATATTGACTGTGGTATTCTAGGTCTTTAAATTTATGTTGACACCAAAAATACACGAGGGTTTCGTTGGATTCTTTAAAATGACAATGCCGACTCTATTGCAAGTTTTTATTTAACATTATAAGCCAGTGTATTAAATTTTAAGCTTATTTACAATGATTTTTTTCGTTCATTCAAAACGGATTTAGTAGCAAGCGGACCATAGCTTGCAAAAGTTTCCCTAGGTTTAAGTGGAAAACCAATAATGGAAGCGAATCATTGTAATTTTAAAGGCCTATCTGGATCTATGGGTAGTGATTTAGCTGTTTGTATGGAGTAGAATAATGAAATCTAAACAAGAAAATAATTCGAGAAAATGGTTTCATCACTTGAAATGTGGACGTTTCGTCACATTGAAAGAAGCAGCTGGCAAAGAAAAAATGTTAAATGAAAAAAAGTCCATTGGTAAGTGTACAGCCAGAACTGTTCATAAGAATTTAAAAAAGAAACTTACAGTGTTTAAGTCATTTAGTACGTCATGACCCTTTATGTAAGGCTGCGAACATACTGCGCCCGGTCCTTATCCAGCCCAGTAACGGGCAAAAAATAGAGCAGCTGTGATACAGTGGCAAAAATACCGTCTGATCATACTGGCAGCTATGGTCACACGATGGTTTTTCCCACTGTAACCCAGTTGCTCTATTTTATTCCGTTGCTGGGCTGGATACGGACAGAGCGTTGTATGTTCGCGGCCTCAGAGCTTGAGGGGAAGGTTGAGGACAAGAGAGGCTGAGAGCGATCGCCAAGAAAGTGTTGGACGATATAAAAATGTGGAAAGGGCTGAGAGGAGTGAAATGCAGTACCCAGACTCAAGTGCGAGTAGTATGACATGCAACAGCCTCAGAAGAGATGGGTCCCAATGATGATAATGATGATGATGATGATAATGATGATGATGGGCGAGATCAAAGTTCAACTAAAATGGAGACTGTTGCAAGACAGCTTGTGTTTCTCTGGTCGGCCTGCCTTAGGGTAACCTAGTCCCAAGCACTCTCAGTAGCCGCAATTGTTCATTATAGGTCGTCCGGAAATAAGCCTAATTCTTTTTAAAATATAAAACCCTGTCCAGTAGAAGATAAAAGGTGCCTTTAAATATACAGGAGGGTGGCTTTGACCCTTTTTAATTTGACCTTTCGTGTCCTCGTTTGGACTTGACCGTTGAGTCCTTTGTCAGGCCTTTTGTGCACCCGTTTTTGTTATTTCATACAATTCCATCGGAATCAGGGAAAGTTTTAAATAAATTGCCGATGGTCTCTTGCGTTCTTTGTGGCGATGTACGACCTCGTATTGTGTCCTGCTCCAGGTCAAGCTCATTTACCTGTTGTTTTGGCTTTTCAAAAGAGGTTTAGGATCAATGGCGTTCTCCGGCATCAAAGATATTCACTTTGTATAAACGAATTCGATTGCAACCGAGATTACCACAATCCATAAACTGTCCGTTTCGTCGACTAATAAAATGAGATGGGAAAGGATTCTCCAATTGAGAGAAGGATGTACTTAAAACTTACATTTCGTCCATGTATAAATTTACTTGAGATAAATGTGTGTGACACCACGTTGGGATGCGTATAACAAAAGTGTAATCGTGCAAATTACACTGGCCTTGCACAGTGCTTCGATATATTCCACAGTCCTATGTAAAAGCAAGGTTAGGTGATTTAAAATGATGAATTTTATGCTGCATGGATCATTGCTGCTGCTTTCGAGTTTTCATTTTAAATTATTTAGATCTTTGGTTACAGAAAGTGTTTGTATACAAGAGCTACTTTTTCAAAGTTATGAATGGTTTTGTATATCTTCTCTATCATATTTTAGTATGAATGTAGATTTGTTTAGATCTATCAAATTTTCATCAGGGTTCTTTCGCTGAGATATGGGTTAGCAATGAAGACGCGTCAATTTTTAAGCCTTTTGTAAATGCAGAATGCTCTTGCTTTAATTGATACCACTAGGAATTTCCTAATTGATTGCCACTCAGTTTGATGTGTGACAGACGTAGGATGAGTACGCTGTTCTCATCAATAACACATGAGCTTTATCTGGAAACTGTTTTATTCTTTAGGAAAAAGCGAAAAAAGAGTGTTTATTACTTTATATATTGCGTCTAATCACCTAAAATGCTCTCAGCGCTTTAGATGGGTTTCCCGACAGACCTAGCAAATTACAGGCTTAAACTCACAGATGAGCAGCCAATAAAGTGTATCAGTCTAGCATACTGGCAAGATTTTTTACAGCCTATAATCAGGTACCCCTTTAACGTATGATTGAGGCGGAGAAATGTGTATAAATAGCCTTTCTCAAGGACTACATGTTGACCTGCCGAAAGCAGGGCTCAAACCCCGGACCTATCGGTCCAAAAGCCGAGTGTCTACCACTGGGACTACGGCGCGATACAAAAAGAACCCGAAGACAATGAAGTATGCGGAAAAAAAAAACTGGACAGTTTGACCGTTCAACGTTGTTTATACTTTTGACACTATGGCAAAGTTCTGATGCATCTCAGCTTATAGTTTTGTGGTATTTTCGTGAAAATCGTTTTAAAGGCACTTAATGTTTTTAAGTTTAAACATTTTTAAAATGGGGATCTAAAGCTTTTTTTTTCGAATTTCATTTTCGAATGTATCAAATTCCCACATTCTTCATTGGTTTTCACACACACACAAACACACACACACACACCATCTCAACGAATCATGTATAGATAAATAATAATAAAGAAATGTGTTTAGAGCCATCCACCGCCAAAGGCAGTCTCATGATTTTACATATTTACCCCAGCAGGCCTATACACACCAGAACAAATTCAACTCACATTTCAGTACGGCAGCCTCTTAGGCGCTCAAATACTGACATTCCACAAATTTCAAGCACTGCCTTTATCCAGGCACCCGTTTTACAGGTGGGTGGACTTGGGAAAGTCAGAGTAAATTGCATTCCCAAGGCAATTGCAAAATGACATGGCCGGGAATCGAACGCGCGACCTTCAGATCTCAAGTCCGACAAGCTTATGTATTATAAGTTCTAAGAAATGCAAAAAACTTAAAGTTCGTCAAGACTTAGAAATTTCTTCGAACTTCGTCCATTCCTCGTTCGAAAAAATGGGCTGAACTTCTGTCTATGTTTTCATTGTGAATGGAAAAAAACACCACTACTGTTTGGAGATGTTACATTTATCTCAACCCGTAGGTTTACCATCATCTCTTCCCTTATCATTTCCAAACGATTTGCAACGCTCAAAAAGTTAACTAGTGTTCGGCAAATGGTAATGCTAACAGTGTAGAGCTTTTATTATTATTGTTACTACTACTACTATTACTACTACTACTAC